>CACTHL010000910.1:0-100850 GCA_902712375.1 Dioscorea dumetorum | reverse complement strand
GGATCGATGTCAATCAGGCGCCGGAGGGGGAGAGAGAGGGGGAGAGCGAGTGAGGGTGGTGAATCGTCGCCGAACAGCGCGGTGCCAGAGCGCAGGGAGCGGAAAGAGGGATGAGGGCGGCGGCCAGGCAGCGTGACGAGGAGGACGGTTCACGCAAGAAGCTCCGGCCTCTATGCGACCAGTCCGCCATTCTCGAAGAGAGCTTCAAGGAGCACAACACTCAACCCCGTAAGTCCTCCTTCTCCTTCTGATCCACGAGAATTCCTTGTATTTCTAAATGTATGGCTTTGTTAAATATAATAATATGAATTAAAAAGTTCATAGGGTACATACCCATAGAAACCTTTTCGGATCACCTCTTCAAAGTTTTATAACTCCTTTGCATAAACGTATAAAAGTAAACAAGTTTTGAGATTCTTGCAAAGAGAAATTTTTGTAATGCAAAACTCATTTTTATGGGGGTTTCACTATACACTTGTAAAATCCCATTACAAGTTTTCAAAACCAAACATAGGTTTCTTTCTTGGGAGCTACATACCCAGGTAAATCTCTGTAATTATGTAGATGAGCTCCCTGCTGCCAATAAGCATGTAGCTTGTAATTAGAAAAATAAAAAAAAAACAATTGGGTGATTTTGTGAATGGGTTGAATACATAAAGGGAGAAGGCAGGTGCCAAAGGAAGTTCAGCCAGAACCTTGGCCACTTCACAAGGGAAAAAAAAGTCTGGTTCAAAAAAACTGAAGAGCGAGAACAAAGTTAGAAGCAAAACTGTGCTTCAGGAATCAGAGTTTTAAAAGGGATAATGTTAGACGTTGACTGAAGAGAACCGGCGGACTCCACAAGGAGCCGCCGGTGAGCTCTGAGCTTCTCTCTGCCTCCCCGACCTTGGCAAAGATGATATTCGCCAGAGACAACACCTACACTGCACGTGCCTGCCTCGTAAGCTACCACAATCTCCTGACTGGCGCTAATGTCCAGATGAGACCTCCTGTGTTGGTCCCCTCCGGCTGCTTCTCCCAGCATGGGGGGCAGTGGTAAGCTGCCTGTCTTGCCTGAAGATCACTTTGTGTAATGTGGTCTCCTAGTTTTCTTGCATTTTGGGAAAAGGGCTTTTTTTTTAATTATTGTTTTATTATTAAAGAGATTTATGTGCTATATTATTATATATAATATAAAGTTATAGTTTTTAGTGGGTCAAAAAGGAATATATTTGAGAGTTTTGATGCTTTTCTGTGGCTGGTGTGGGTCTTGTTTGTAAAGCCCTTGCTTTGTGGTTGGTCACCAGAGAATCCAAAGAAGTATGTGGGGGTGGACGAACAACATGTCAAGCTTTTCTTTTTTATGACTCATTGGATTTGGGTGGATTGCTATTGCTAAGGAAATGGGGACTTTGATGATTAAATTATTTAGTTGACAAACACTTGATCCGCCATGCTTGCTTGGGGTAATTCAAACACCAAAGCCCAGTCTAAGAGGAAAAAGGTTTAAATTTTCCATAGTATATTACATTGTGATCTGTATAACAAGCGCCAGGGCACAAACAAATGAAACAATGGATCAACAGCTTCATTAAACTTTCACAAAGGGTAAGCTCATTTTCGAGCTGACATCATTTTTCAGTCTGTTATGTCAAAGCAAAGCTTGGCTTCATCCTAAGGGCCGCTTGATCTCAACTCCGAAACCTGTATCTTTATAAGTACAAAAACAATAGAAATGAAAACCCAGAAGACTAGAGGAAATAACAATAAAGCTCATTGTGTGCAAAAGGAGATGATTCCCAATGTCATGCTTAAGACTTAATAGAAAGGAAAAACACAAATGTAGTTTTAGCGAAATACTTTCTCATTTTTGGAATCAATGGAGCAAAATAGTGAAGACTTGCAAAGAGGACAGAACAATTGGTGAAGACATGGCTCCTGGATGGTAAGCGAGACGCAACAAGAACCGATGCCACTATCGACGCATTCAAAGAGATGTTACTAGCCAAAGTCGGAGCCCTGGACAGAACCCGGTGGGCGGACTGTATCCTGAATAATCATGTGCAAGAAAAGATGCAGAATTAGAAGGGATACAAGAGTGCAAACAATAGAATCTGAGCTGGATGGACCTGGTCAGTGTAAGGATAAACAGGCGCTAAGAATGAACAAAACACAAACCACATGGAAGAACAAATGTTAAGAAGGTATTTTTATAGAACACAAGTTCTAGAGCTGACTCAGGCAGAGCGAAAGGATCAGGAAGCCGAGTCCGAGAAGGTATGTGGCAAAAGGAGAGAGGCCTCACCAATGACCGAGTTCAGTGTATGGATCCAGACAATGTGCAAGAGCTACGACACAGAGATATTGGGATATCGATACAGAATCTTGCATCACTTTAAGCAAATCCCTCTTCACGACATTAGCGGTTGTGACTAACTCTTCGAGGAATGTTTCATCAGTGTAGTTATCATCGTATCCTGGCTGCATTCCCTCCATAGGCCACTTTCTAGGGGGTGGATGGTATGTGCTCGTATCGAAATTTGTAGTTCCATGAATGAATAAATAGAAGAGATGCATCAAGCCAGATTCCCTATACTTCCTTATAATATTCCCTTGCATGGACCAAAGGTATAAAAGCTCATGCAAACTAACCATCGATAACATAGCACCTTAAATTTCTTCTAGTTTTGATAATTTGACAACAATCATATTATCCTTGTGAAAAACAAAAAACAAAAATATTTAGCTGTGCTATAACTATATAGTCCTTACAGATCTTTTCTTTCATATATACATATTACTCAATGGAGGAAATTAGAAGTGCAAAGAGCGATCAGTGACAAAATGCAACTCAACGGAAGGTGACTCAATGATCAAAAATCAAAACAAACTTAACTTAATTTGCAATCATTAGCATAACATGAAGAATTTATATATATCCTTCGATGCTTAAAGAAGAATTTCAGTAGCAAAAAACATTTTGCTACATAAATCCAAGGGACTTAAAGTATGAAACCCCACAAACCTCCGCATCTATAACAGAAGATCACTAAGAAAACTCATAGAATTTTGATACCATAATTTCAAAACTAGCAATATCAAATTATCTGTGCATTTTTCCATACCCAGGAATCAAAAATAAAGGGCATCATCCATATTGAACTAATGTAGCAAATTATTTCATTTGGCTACATCTAACTATAAAACAGTACAATCGTAAGCATTGAACAAATCAATCAGGCATTGAATCACAGGGAGAAAAATTCAACCAGAGATACTGCCCCAATTCATGGGACTGACAACCTTCAAAATCAAAGAAGAAACATTTCTACAAACACCTTCCGTGCAATACACTAATACATGTAAAACACAATCAAAGAGCAACATCTGTTCCCTTTGATCCTGAAAACAGTGTTCATGCTCATGTGATCATCATTCAAACCACATTTTGTTTCACACACCCAGCAAAATGCTACACCAAGTGGAAGCACAAAATTCAACAAAAACACAATCATGACATTTGAAATCACATTGTTATCTATCCAATGATGTGTAGACATATTCAATCGAAATAAGAATTCAAGGACTGAAGATAAAGAACTGTAGAGCAATTGAGAAGAAAGCTCACAGTTGCTCTTCTTCTTTCTTTTTTTCCTTCATGAAGAATTCACCAGAGGGGTATATAAAGTTCATGGATCCCATTTCCCAGGGAGTATATTTTGCATATAAACCCCTATGAAAATCTACAATTATTACAAAATTGGCTATATATATATTTGCAAAAATACTCCTTTGGAAGATAATTATATATTTTATCTAAAAATTTAAAAAAGGTTTGTCCATTTAGTAAAATGATATATATGCATGTGAGCACTTTTATAATTTTAAAATCATATTTTTCTTTTCTATTTTATCCAGTTTTATGAATGACCTTCTATTTCTAAACATTTTCATTATTTTTATTTATTTAAGATTCGATTGATTTTTAGTTTATCATAATTAAACTTAACTTTTCACTTCGACCACTTTCAACAATATATATATATATATATATATATATACTGTTTTATTAAAAATGCATATTAATTAAGAAGACTGTTTGTTCAATAAAGTTTTGATAAGTCTTAAAATAAAAATAAATAAATAAAAATTGAAATGATTTGGATATATAGCTTTCTCTCTTCATTTCTATCTTCTTTAGTAGAGAAAATAGAAAGAACATATATATTAACACATTGATGAACACTGTAAGAGGAATCAGAATGCTACACAAGACCTTTTATTTCTTTTCTTTTCCTCTTTTTTCTTTCTTTCTTTCTTTAATTATTTATTTATTTATTTTTGCGCGATTCAGATGTTCAGATCCATTTCCTTACCACCAAACAATGGAATTGAATTTGATGCAATGGAATCATTTCCACACAGATATATATATATATATTAGAAAAATGAATTTGCTGACAAATAAAAAAGCAGGTTGACAAGTATATCCATCATCCATAAGAACTTTTATTTTCTGGAAATTACTTAATAAATAAATAAATAAATAAAATATTATGAATATGATAGGCATACAATTATTATCTTTAAAATTTTGCTCTCTCGGTTTGACAAATGGCGGTAATTTGTGTCATTTTTTTATAAAATTTATCAAGAAACTAGTAATTTGATATTTGGAGAAAATTAAATATTTATAACTGATGCATGAAACCCTTGAAAGAAGTATTTTCTGCTCATTTGATTTTAAATATATTTAAAAATTTCTAAAAATATATTAAAATCATATATTATATTTTCCCCATATTTAGTTCTGATAAGTACTATAAAGGTTATTTTAGTTTTAAATTTTCATATATATATCTATAAGTACATAATAACTAATTTAAAAAATATTAATATTAATAAATATTAATTCTTAATTTTAAAATGTTTAATTTTTTTTCTTAATATTAAATTAATTTGATGGGAGTAAAGGAATATGAGTGGGTTTGCATGGAAAGCATGAATTAGAAGTTAAAATGGCGTGGGTCAAACGCCATTCCAAAACTATGGCCACTTTTTTTTTCTCTTTAATTGTCAGCATCTCAAAACTTTACTCTTGCAGCATTGTTTCCTAGTCATTTCAAAAAGGAATCTAATTCCTTATTTAAAAATAATTTAATAAATAAATAAATAAAAATAAGAAAATGATAAACCTTCAAAATAAATTTTGAAAATAGAAAGTGACCGTAATTTCATTTGAGATGATTTTTAATGTTAATTCATGCACATGTGAACTCATTCCTAACAATAAACTTTTTTTTTTTTTTTTTGACTAGTTACTTATTTTGACTTTCATAAATATTCAAACATTTATATATAAAACATTCTTCAAACCCCCTCAAAAAAAATCTTTACTGATTTTTCTATTTTATTTTTAAATTATTAATTACTTTATTAATATTAATATTATTAACTAGGAGAGATACTGGGAGCCGCCTTGATACAACATGCAAGAAGAGAAGCACAAATTGAAACTTAGCAATGAAAAGAAAAGAAGAAAATATTTCAAAAAGTAAATAAAAATAAGCAAAGCAAAAATGAAGGGACAAACAAAGAGAGAAACAAGAAAAGGGTCTAGAAAATCAAAGAGAATAAAAAGAAGAAACCAAAACACCATTGCCACCACCACCACCACCACCACCACCACCTCCACCACCACCCCAACGCCACCACATTACATTATTGTACCATAATTAATCACAAAAAAATAATAAAAAAAAAAAAGCTAGCGTACACACTCCAAAAGAAGAATCTCAACCACATCTAATCCCATTTCCACAAGTTGTATGCATTGAAGTCACTACATCTTTCTTATAAATCTTCATATATCACCAATGGTATCAAAGCTTTCCACTTTAATTCCCCTTCTCTTCAACCTTAATTCACTTCACCTCAAAGTCATTCCCAAATTCATACAAACCAAACCAAACCAAACTCCTTTTCCCCTTCTCGATCATGGCTCTTCCTCCTCCTCCTCCTCCCTCCCAAACCCATCACCATTGAATCCAAACCACTCTCAAACTTGTTATACAAATCCTTACTGATCATCATCTTCATTGCACTTGTTCCTCTCTTCCCCTCCCAAGCTCCGGACTTCATCAACCACTCCATCTTCACTTCCGCTCTTGGGAGCTCCTCCACCTTCGTCGTCGGCATCACCATCCTCCTACGGTCTCTTTGGCCGTCGAAACAACGATCTTGATCTTGAGAAAGATATCATCACCCCTCCAAACCGGACACTCCCACTTCATACATTTCCAGGCTTCTTCACGTTGCATCCGTCTTTGATGATGATGATGATAGTAATAATAATAATAATAAGACCAGCACCTACAATAGCACTAGTGCTGTTTCCGATGAAATATATTCCAAAGTTCAAGCTTGGAGTTCACTGTATTCTCAAGCTGAACCCTGTTGTTATGAAGAGAGCTAATGCTACTAGTGAATCAATATTCAAGGAGAGTGTTGTTCTCCTTCTCCTATCCCTTGGAGATCTAGATCCGGGAGGATGTCTGTATCCATGGAATTGAAAGAGAAAGAGAAGGAGAAGGAGATCCACTGCTAAAGTTAGTCAAGATAGTCTATTACTGAAAAAGAAGAAGACTTCTTTATCTGTAACTCCACCTCCACCTCCACCTCCACCACCTCCGCCACCTCCGCCACCTCCACCTCCGTGTTCAGTTACACGTGTTGGGAAGTCAGTGAGGACATTTTAGATCATTGAACAGTACTGATTTTGATGAGCATAGGGTGAAGGAGGAGGTTGTGGAGGAGGTGATAGTGGATTCTGATTCTGATGATGATGATGATATTGACATGGTTGTTCATGGAGAGATTCAGGGAAGTAGATGAAAAAGTCCAGGAAGTGGAGTGGAAGTGGAGGATGAACATGAAGTGGATAAAAAAGCTGATGAGTTTGTTGCGAAGTTTAGAGAGCAAATCAGGCTTCAGAGGATTGAGTCTATCAAGAAGTCAAGTGGACAACGGAGTGCTAAAAGTCCTTAATTAGAAAAATTCATCAATACTTTGGTTCTTCTTCTTTGATTTTTTCTTTCAAATATATAGATGGGAGAGATGAATGAAGAGGAGTGTTTCAGTTTGAAATTTGATTTTATGTTGTTCTTCATTTCTGCCTTCATGAGAGTATTAAAATTGTTGATGTCCGGAATTTATGTTTGATTTCTGCTATATTTGGAGTCTGAACATATTTATGAACATGAGAAGAACTTCAATGCTTGCTTTATCTTATTTTATTTATTTATTTATTTATTTATTTATTTTTAAGAGAGGGAGATTAATGGAAGATGTTTCCTATTTTAATTAATTAAATTTTCTGATTATTTCTGGTGGTAGTTGAAGTTTGGAAATATTTATGCACATTAATATGGGAAGAGTATATTTCTGTCGGGATTTTTGTGATTTTCTTTGTTTTAATTGAGATGGAGATGAGTGGGTGGTATTCAGAGTTTTATGATTTCATTTATGCATCCTTTTATATATATATATATATATATATATATATATATATATATATATATTTATTTTATTTATTTATTTATTTATTTGTTTGTTTTGAAAAAATGGATAAATCAAGATTGCGAAAATAAGGAAACAACACAAAAATTAAAAAATATAAATAAAAAGTGACAAACACTAGACATGCTAAGACAATACAACTACGTCCACAAGAAATAGAGTAAAAGTATAAAAAAAAAAATTCCTATGAATTATAAAAACGATAAAAATGATTAAAAAAAAAAAAAAAGTTTCAGCACTAAATGAATGTCTCCATTGGATACTGGGGTCTGCGGAGTTGCTCACAATGGAGAGCTGGTCTCCAGAGTCACTAATAGGGGATAGATAAAATTGAAACTATTCCCTAAACAATGATAAAAACTCTTCAAAAGAGTAGTTTTTTTAGCATCCTCTTCGTATCATTCGGCTGCATTTGAAGGAAAATTGATGGTATTGTAATTAATTTGTGAGTAAGCAAAAGTTCACAAAGAATGGCAGGTCCTATGAGTTCCATTTTAGTTTTCACATCTTGATGGATTGAAGTGTTTTCCTATTTTTGTAATGAAAAAAAGTATAATTTTCATGAAAATAAAAACATTTAATAAAAATTAACCACATAACTCTTTCTTTAGTTACATCAATATTGGCCCAGAGTTGAAGAAGTCCAACATATCCTATGGACCAGTATAAAAATCAGGTTTCCGTTCTCCAATTATTGCCCTTTGGCAATTTGATGATCTTTCATGAGCATTGTTTCTTGAAATTAAGCAGCTAATTGACGGTGATAATGGAGAAATTTTAATTTTTTGTATTATTTTTTCTCTTATATAAAAGATTTAAGTAAAAATATATATAATAAAATATAAATTTAATTATTAATATTCAATATATATGTTTGTTTATGATTAAAAGATACTATTTAACCAAAACCATTTGTAACAAATGGTTAATATTACATATCTAAAGTTTCTCGTGTGTGATGGGATGAGATTTAAATCTCTTATTGGAGAGGAATTAACTTATTAATAATATTATTATAGTCTCCACTCATATGTTTCCACGAGATGAGAATGTATCATGTGCACGAATTAATCTTATATCATATATTTAAAAAAAATTTTAAATACATATTAGGTTGTGGGCATTTCGCCCATTTTCAACCAATTTTTAGGATTCGTGTACATATATATATATATATATATATGAAAAAAAGCGTTTGAAATGTCCAAGATTTAGATATAATAATCCTATAAACTTTATAAAGTCTCTATTTTTTTAAATCAAATATATATTTTAAAAATTTAAAAATTGATGGTTTATGATATATATATATATATTGATTATTGAAAAAATAAAAAGTTTCTATACATACACAACCGCTCAACTGACGCCAAGGTGGGCCCACATGGCTCTGTGTTACACTGGAGCTGGTGTTTTTGACCACGTAGGCCCATCAACCGTATAGATCCAATCTCAACCATTCATTCGTAAATCGGATGGACAAGAACTCCTTCCCCTCTCCTGTTGAAAGGGAGTAACGAAGAAAGAGGCTTCACCCTTTCGATGAAGCAAACCCTGGAAATTGGAATCGCTTACGACAGAGAGAAACACTCGATGCGCTCCTTGTTCTCGGGGCTGCAAACCCTAGAGGGGTATCCAATTTTCTTGTTTTGTTGTGGATTAATTATCTTCTATGGTGGTGATCAGCTTGTTTGAGATCCGAATTTGGGCTGAGATCGAGAGGGGTTCCGGGTATGCGTATCGAGGGTTTGGAAGAGGAGGGATTGTGGGGATACGAGGAAGGAGGAGTTGGGAATTTATGGTAACACGATCGATGTGAAGAGAGTGGTGGTCTTGGTTGGGGCTCGGAGGCGTTGTTCTATCCGACTCTTCTTTGCACTGTTGCGCGGAATAAAATGCAGGCAGAGTTTCCGTTGGTGGGATGAGGTTGATGAGGGTGATTTTTTTTTCTCTGCTCGATTGATTTATTGATTGATTGATCCACGATTCCTCATTGCTTGTTTTGGATGTGGGGGGGAATTTTGTGGAATTGATTGTGACCCTGGGTGAAAAGAACTCTTGATGAGCGTGAGTTATTGATGGTGATGGTAGGGTTAGGGTTAGGGTTATGAATTCATGTAATGAACTCTTCAAAATCTTGAAGTTATGGTGTTTCATTGTGGGATTTATTGTCATTGTCTACCAAAAACCAAAGTGAGTTTGGGGTTTTGGATGTAGACATGATTTGCAAATGTGATGTTTAATGATATTGGGATTGATTTTGAATTGGAAATTTTTTTTCAATGAACATGAATTGGAGATGATGATTGTCAGGCTTATGAATTCATGCAATGAACTTTTCAAAACCTTGAAGTTATGATAATTTGTTGGGGTTTATTGGCATTGTACACTCCAGAACAACGTGTGCTAGTAATTTGGATGTAAAAATGCTTTTGAAATTGTGCAGATTACTTGACATTTCATTCAGCGATTATTGTGGAAGATGATATGCATCCTGTGTTGATGTTCACTGGTTCATGGCAAATCTAAAAAGAATGGCTTGCCATTTGTTTATGCTAAGCAAAAAACGTCACCGGCTGTATAAGCACTTCTATACTAAGTGGAGATTTAGAGGATCATGCATTTGTTGAGAAAACTTTCTACTTGAGAATTTGATGACACGTGACTTTTTGACATCCAATTATGTGGGTGCATCTCAGTAGTCCAAGTATTTTACTTTCTTTACAGGCTCTATTCTTTTCACATATTTATATGTGTATGTGTTATGTGCCATGCATACGTTTGAACTATGGCATTCTTTGTGTTCTTATCAAATGTTAACAGATCTACTCTCGGTTTCTATTATTAGGCGCTGTTCCATTTCCAAGTGATGTGTTCCTCACTTGAAGCAACCTGGTGTTCACCGGAGTGATAACTTCAAATGAACCATATGAGACATTGGTTCCTACATCATTGTACCTTGTGAGTTCTAAATTTGTATTTCTTTGTTTATCAATGTATGCTTTAGAACTTGTGGAATTGGGGTATGAACATATATTTATTATAGTAATATTGAAATAAACTTATTGTCTCAACTGCACCTTTAGTCAGGGATGTTTTTTACATTCTTTGGAAATTTGTGCATTTTGATAAAGTTCTCATAACATTATACTGAGCCTTGTTTGCCTAGCTAGTCCTATTTTCCTGACAGTGGAAACTCAAAAAGCCACAAACTATAGTGTATGCTTGTTATGATTTCTTCAAATAATTTCCTGAAATTTCCTTTCTGATTTATAAGGAGCATGAAATTGAGCATTTGGTGATACCTACAAGAGATTATTATTTTGCCCCTTCATTTGGCGATATTTGCCAAGCTGTAAACTTCATCCACAGTAAGCTTTACCTGCTCTAACTTACAAATTATTGGGTGATGATATCAAATACAATGCTAGATTCATATTGGTGACTGTCTGTATTTAATTTTTTACTTCTAAAAAAATGAGTAGAGGTCATTTTAAGCAACGTGTTTGCGCTGTTTTTTAGGTGCCAACTTTGTAATTCGTCCATAATGAAACTAAAATGCTCAAGAAAGTTCCTATTTGAGGTTCCCTTTTTTGGTTACTTCTGATGGTTTTTCGTGCTAACTTCTCAAAGAGAATGCATCCTGTGGGGAAGAAAACATGTGTCCACTGCAAGCTGGTCGGGACGTAGCACAACCATAGTTCTCTGTTATCTGGTCTGTTTTTGGACCTAAAGCAGGAAAGGAAAAACTCGGCCGATAAGGGCAAAGGTTAATTGTTGTTCATGCCCTTGAGGTACAACATAGGTTAACGACGCCAAAGGCTGAATTTGAACATGTCAGATCAAGCAGGCCTAGAATTCGTTTAGCTGCTTCACAGTGGCAGGTACTTCATCATCAGTTCATTATCTCTCTCTGAACTTTGAAACTTGCATGATATGCCGTATCTTGATAAGTATGCAGCAAGCTTCCATGCTTAAGTCAAGTCATCCAAGTGTAATTATTTAAAATCCACTTATGGTGGGTTGTTAAACCAAAGAAGGTTGTGCAAATAGCTATTCCTCTTGTGAGGTCCTTTTCTTTTAATTTGGTGTCTACTTTGCATTAGATCTTAACTGCTGGTAAACTAACAGTTTGTTCCAAATATTCCTCGGAATTTTCTTCCTCACTGAACCCTAAAATGGAAATCCACTTCATCACAATTTCCTCTCTGAAGCAAGCTGTACTTGCTTTAACTGCAGGCTGTTAAGGATTACTATCAGCTTCAAGTGAAGAAAACCAGGAAGTCCAACTCATTGGACTACCCAATTGTTAAATCACCGTCATGGTTCACCAATCCGAACCTCATGGCATTTGATGAGAGTTCCTTCATCAAATGGTACTCGGAGTCTGACCTCGAAGGTTTGATGTTGTGTGCCTCATCAATGCTAACGTAGGGAAACAGCATATACGCAGAGTTAAGCCTGGTATACAGGGTTCAGTTTGCGGGGGAAAATCAGCTCTTGCCAAGTTATCATGTTTCTGGCTCCGGTTCCATGCTCATCAGGATGCTTTGTTACCTGACAAGAGGGAAGTTGGGAAGGGAGAGCTGTTCTCTGGAGGCCGACGAGCTGGGGAGTGGACATCCCTGTCTGGTTACTGGGCTAGTGTTAAAATTGTAAATATATAACTGTATGTATTTGCACTACCCTTATGTTCACCCCCTTTTCCCTTCTTTTTTTCTTTTTAATCTTTTCAAGTATTAACTTATCTTGTGAAATCTATGTCTGCTTTTGTAAATATGTTGGAACTGAAATTGTAGCTGCTTTTCTGCAGGTCTATTGTAATGGTCAGTTTGTACAGTTGCTGTTAATGTTGCTCTTGTATGAAAATCTGCTTTCTTTATCCAGCTGTGTGATATTTTATTTTCTTTGCAATAATATTCTAGAATTCTCAAGCCTTGCATTGAAGTTGCTTTGATTAATAAAATAATGGGTTTTTGCTAAATGTCTATGGATTATATATATATGTAATGATATTATTTATGGGGAAAAAAATTACTAGCATTAATTTTAATTAGTAATCTTTGAAGCAATTATTTGCCAATTTATGTTGATGTTATATAGTACCAAATCTGTAGGTGAGGTTGTATAGTGCATGTGGGAAATAATAAATAAAGAACAATTTTTATTTAAAAAATAATAATGATTTTAAATCGAAATAAGTACAAAAAATAAATGAAATAAAGGAACAAAGATTTGCAACAACAGAACAATCCATCATCAACTACATTTTATCAAACAATGAGCAGTACCCCCAAACTCACTGGTCTGCGAAGTTACCACCGCATTTACTGCACAGTTGCCACTTAACACTCCATTAATTTGCTGTTGTCCGTATGTCAAATCGTACTCAACATCAAACCCTTTAATGACTTGTTATAATATTATTATTATTATTATTATTACTCTAGAATTGTGATTGGGATCTGACTCAAACTTTACTAATATTATTTTTCACACAATCAAAGAATGGAATGTTACAGGTTGCTCTGCGGAATCCTTTCATGCCTTCAAAAATTTCTTTTTTGGGAGAAAGAGGGAGTAATTGTTTTTACCATGACACCAAACTATAACTTATTTTTTGTTTTCCTTTTAAAAACTGAATTCTTAATTCTGAATTAAAATAGTAATTTAACTTTAATTTTAACTTTGTCTTTACTTCAATTGGGTGGTTAATTGAGATTCTGGCTTATTTGTCGCCTGTGATGATATGGATACTAGAATTTTTTCTAATGATTATATGGGCTGAATAAGCATAATTCAGTATAATATCTCTGATAGAGAATTTCTAGTATTCATATTATCAAAAATAAAGCAAATTTTTTTGATGGATACTTGATAAAATAAAAATAAAAATAAATAATTATTTTAATTGAAATTGAAGTTTGAATGAAAAAAACCATAATCTAGCACCTAACCCAAAAAATTTACCTGAGAATGAGTAGGCAACCAAAGCTTGCACTCACTATCTCTAGATTACACTTTTGAAGTGTTTGCTGAAATGATGGATGATAAAATCACTACTCTTGTTAGACTGAAAATGATATATATATATATATATGTATATATATATATATTATTTAGTAGGCAAAATTGCAAAATTCAATTTTAATATGTATATGCGAGAAGCTTATTATAAATAAATTATGTTTTTGTGAGAAAAATAAAACATCAATTGATTACTTCCCCTTCTACTAACGCTTTTGAGTGTCATTCATAACCAAAACTTGGACATCAATCCAAATTATATATATATATATATATATATATATATATAAATGGACAAATTCTACAAAATCATTTTTTCCTTTGAAAAATAAAACACAAGTTATGATGTTCTTAGGGTACAATGTGGGACTTTTCAATGTCCCAAAGTCTCCATCTGTGGTTATTCTTTCCCTCCTTATATTTATTATTGTTATTAATATTCATTCATTCATTCACTCATCCCTTGCTTAAATTGGTGGTTTTCCTAAGAAACACAAGAAGTCATTATTATTATCCAAACTCATGTTATTAATTTCTCCATTTTAATTAATAAAAAAAATGTGTCCCACTTTTTTTTCTTCTTTTCCTGAAAAAATCTCTAAAATGAGAAAGGAGAAGAAGAAGAGAAGATTTAATAGAGATGAACAACTACCATGAAGCATGTTGCAAATTAAGACAGAGTGTCCCCCACTAGACTTGAGAGAGAAAGAGAGAAATTAATTAATTATAAAGAGGCAAAGACTGCAAGCCAAAGTGAATAAATGCTTTAATGAGTGATGGTAAAACATTACTTTTAGTTTATATGATGAACTTGTGCATTTATAATAATAATAATAATAATAATAATAATAATAATAATAATGCATGGTCTTGAAGAATTTTGGGAGCTTCTCTTTGTTTCTTATCTTCATGGTTCTTGAAAATTTTTATTAAATTAAATTAAAGTAGATTATCAAAAGTTGAGAGTTGAAAAAGAACACCCACTTTTCTTTACTTGGATATTTTAATTTTTAAAAGGTGAATTAACATCACACTTGCCTTTTATTCCATAGAAAAAAAAGTATTTGAAAATTCCTTTTGAAAATTATATTATTAATGTAATTTTAACAATTATATATATATATATATATATATATATATATATATATATATAAATGAATAAAAACACTGAAAAAAAAAGATATGAAATTGAAATAATACAAGGACCATATCTCTCATGGTTTGTTTTCATCTTTAAAACTCACATTAATTACCTTCCCATCACTCTCCAACTACACATATCTCCTTAATATGTTATGGTCCCTACTCTTGATCTGATTGCTAGGGCACTCCTTCTCTTCTCTCTCTTCTCTTCTCGTCTCGTCTCTTCTCTTTAGACAAATTTATTTCTCAAAATAATTTCCAAAATTATAAAAACACTTTATATATATATATATATATATATATATGATCTTTAGACTCTTTTACTCCAAATAGCAAAGAAATTGGCCAAAAATACATAGTTTATATACTTTAATTTTCTTGTAAATCATTAAAAAAACCATTGTTAATAGACAATGCTGGATTTTTATGTTGTATTTTCCTCCTAATAAATTATCATACTCATATTTCTACTTTTTAATGAATGGGATTAAAAAGGAAATAAAAAAACAAAAAAAAAGTGGCATCTTGCTGCCACATGACTACAAGTTAATGCAAAACACAAACTCCAAACCAACCTATTCCAATCCCTCATTACCCATTTTCTTCTTCTTTTTTCTTTGTTTCTTTATTTCAAAAAAAAAAAAAAAAAAAAAAAAAAAAAAAGACAAAGATAAAAGAAAGAGAGAGAGAAGAAGAAGAAAAGAAAAAGGGGGAGAAGAATCCATAGGCCTTTCCCTATCTTCGCCTCATTCCCATCCAAAAAAATTCCACTTTTTTTCTACTCCCCCAAAAGAAAATCCCAAGTATCTTCACTTCTCCATTGCCCCACTCCTCCTCCTCCTCCTCCTCCTCCTTTAGATCTATCTATTCATCTTTGAAATTTCTCACACTTCAAAAACTCATCTTTCCAACTTAGTTCTGCATTTTCTCCATTTATTTGTTCCTCCAAAGCTCACACTCTGTCATCTTCATCATCTTTTTCTCCAAATCCTCCAAAACATCAACACATTTCTGAAAGTTCACACTCTTCCTCCAAAAAGATCACAGCTTTCAAGCTTTCGTTGATGAAATTTCCATCTTCTTCTCCAAAGATCACGTCTTTGAAGTCATTGCCCAATCTCCATCTCCAGAGATCCGATCTTTGAACCTCCATCTCCAACAACCACAACAATGGCGTCCACCGGCATCATTCTCAGCACGACTATTCCTCTCACACTCATCCTCATCCTCTTCACACTCTACCTCTACTTCCGCAAAAGATACAACTCCAAGAGAAGGAGAGACTCCCTTAGAAGCCGGTGGATACGGCTACGACGACGGCGACCCAGAGCCGGAGGAGCTCCTGAGATTCGCCGGCGGCGAGCACCCGACAGCGCATGACATCCTCGACGCGCCCGGCGAGGTGGTGGGGAAGTCCGGCTACTGGACGCTCTACAAGGCCACGGTGCAAAGGGGCGGCGCGCAGCTGTTGCTTCTGCGGTTCGTCCGGCCGGCTTGCGCCGGCAGGACGAAGGAGATCTTGCCGGCGGTGAGCGTGTTAGGCGGAGTCCGGCACCCGAATCTGGTGCCGTTGAGAGCTATGTATGTTGGTCCGAGAGGAGAGAAGCTGTTTGTTCATCCCTTCTACCTTGCTGGCAATCTCTCTCACTTTCTTCATGGTTGTTCTTCTTTCTCTCTTTGATCTTTTTCTTTTTTTAAATTTTTTTATGGTGATTTTGATGATTTTTTTTTTTTTTTTTTGCATTTGTTTTTGGTGAAAACTTGGATTTTTTTATCAATGAATTCTTTGTGTTGGATTTTATGTTTTCAATTTCCATTGAAGAACAAACAGAGGAAAAGAGAAGGAATGGAAAATTTATTTCTTTAGTTGGAAAGCTTGGATCTTTTGGTGGTCTTGATCAATTTGGATTACTTTAGAAGGTCTTTGAGTTTTGTTCTCATATATAGAAACGTTCTTGTGTTTATATTAGATTCATTTTTGTCCATTTTGGGAGTGTTCTGTTGTTTTTTTTTTTTTTTGGATTGGAGGAAAAAGAAAAAAAAACACAGAAGAAAAAGAAAACTATCAGTGAACTTCCTTGTGTTTATATTGGATTCATCTTATTTCCATTTCACTTTTGTTTGCATGTACACTGAATTCATTCAATTATTGGCAAGCTCTAACTCAAGAACATTTTCGTACTGATTTTCAAACAATAGATGGCAATGCCGAAGCGCATAGATGGGAAATCATTTGCAAGATATCACTAGGGAATAGCCAAAGGACTGGATCACCTTCACACTGGCTTGCATAAGCCTCTAATTCCACGGCAATCTCAAGTCGAACAACATCTTGCTCGAAGACGATTACCGGGCCTCGCATATCAGATTACGGCTTGCACCTTCTCTTGAACGCGACTTCCGGTCAAGAGATGCCCGAGGCCGCCGCCGCGCAGGGATACAAAGCCCCTGAGCTCATCAAGATGAAGGAGGCAACCAAAGAGAGTGATATATATAGCATGGGCGTGATCTTTCTCGAAATGCTTACTAGAAAAGAGCCGGTGAACAACAACTTTTTACACTCCAAGGATCAACATTTACCGACTTCGTTGAGGAATTTGGTTCTCGAGCACAATGTATCGAACATATTCAGTTCTGAGCTTGTCAAGCACGGCAAGAATCGGAGTCTTGTGAGTGAAGAGTGTTTGCTGAAGTACTTTCAAGTCGCGATGGCTTGTTGCTCACCTTCTCCTGCATTGCGGCCGGATATCAAACAGATTGTTAGAAAGCTCGAAGAGATTGAACGGTGACAATGGCCGTGGCTAATTCAGGTATTATTTATGAACTAACGATATCTCATCGATCTAGATTGTGACCGAAATGTACAGGATTTTACAGACTGAAGAATGAAATGGTGATCAAACTGTGAATGGTTACTGAGTTCAAGTGATAAAAGCCGGGATTCTTGTGTTACTGCATTATCGCTTCGAAGAACAGAGAGCTCGAATGCTGATGATATTTTACTGCAATTGTAAGACTTTCTTCAACCGAAATGTTTATTGGTTCAATTAGAGCAATGCATGCATGCATTCATGATTTAATTTTCATAAAATTTCAATTAGCAAAAGCTAAGGCTGTGATTTTACTGCATTATCATTTGAATTGAGGAAGAAACACAGTGAGCAAGAGACAAAACATGAACAAAGTTAAAAAGGTCAAGTTTGGATTATAATTGAGTGTGAAGTGGGACAGAAACTAACTACATTGAATGAGAGATGGGATTTGAGATGGTGTCAAAAGATCCCATTGAAATTTCAACAGTTACAGTGTTGTCTCTATTCCAGGAGGACTTCAAAGCTTTGTCTTCATTGATAAATGCCAAAAAATGAAACCGTCTTCTTGTCAATATCTTATCAGAAGCTATTTGCACTATGAATAGCAGTTCCAGTCCTACTTCTTGCTCTTGTTATATAGTCCCCACTTTCTTTGTTTTTTTGGACTCTGTGAGGCTCTTTAACTTTTTTTTTTTTTTTTTTTTTATTGAGTGTTACCTTTCAAGAATAGTGGATAAATGGCAGGCAAATTGAAGTAGAGTTAGCACTAAAAAAGGATTGAGGATGAGGATTTATTTTGACGGATGAGTTTGCTTCTATGGAACAATCATTGTCATTGTCAAGCCAACTATCTTGTGCTGTGTGTCCGTTAGTTTTTTATATAGATAAATATATTTTAAGTATGAAGACCACTAAGAAAGCACTGTAGCAGCAGAAAGATGGTGGCCTTTTTGGTCAACATGGGATAAAGATGAGGAGATAAATGACCAAGAGGGGTAAGAGGGTAAAATAGTAAAATTATAGTTGCATGGTGGTGGTGGTGGTGGATACATCCCACCAAGTTAATGGATAACTCTTCCATTTTGTCTAGGATCAATCCAAAAATATTTTTAAAATGTTTACTTACTAATATCATAAAATCCAATTAAATTGATAGATTATATATATATTTTAAAAATATAAAGATGAAGATAAACCCTCTGACAATGTACACAGATAAAAGTGGCCTTATCTTATTATTTTATTTTATGTTGAAGAGGATGTTGGTCAAGTTTTAGTGAGTTTGTCAACCTGTCCATTCTCGTAAGAAGATTACAATTGAGACCACGCCATTTTTCCAACAGTTTTAAATCATGCAAATCATTGAACTAAAGAAAATGAGTTCAACATTTACAGATCAGCAAAAGAACATCAAAAGAAAATTCAACTTACTTTATTATTATTATTATTACTATTAGAACAATACATAAATAAAAGGAAAAAAGAAAAACAATTCCAATGAGAAAGTGCGGAATCCAAAGCAGCTTTCACTATTACCAATCCTAATCATACAATATTAAGCATAATGTCTCTACTGAAATTTTAATGTTCATCAATAGACAAATTTCACATCATTTAATACTAGTATACAACGTATAAATTTCGCATCAATAGACAAATTATAATAGTCGAGAGTGCATGCTCTAGATCAATATAAAGCGATAAAAAAATTAACAATGTATAAATTCCACAAACAGTTGATTATAAACTTGAAGCTGCAGATATTATTAATTATTGGTATCTGATAGAAATTGAAAAAAAAAAAAAAGAAGAAAACTGAATAACAGTATAATTTAAGTTTCTAAAACCTTAAAAAAAAAAAAAAAAGTTCGCAAATTGAAGAGGATGAAAATTTGAAATGCCTTTATCCATGAGCTCAACATTAACTGCACACAACAGTTGAAAATAAGCTCCTCTTTTGAAGGAAGAGTAGAATTCGAACTCCTGGTGAAATCAAATGACTGATTCTTCTCTGAATTGTGATGCATGGTCAACTTACCGAATATCTATATCCCTTGTGTCCATTAGGATCAAGGTTTCATAAGATAATTCTTTATTCACTGAACGGTAAATTCTGGCATTAGAATAGTTGGTGGAATTCATTTTGGCTTCTCAGGGCGAGGTGCATGACTTTCGAGTGGGGTAAACATGAAGTTTCCAGAGAATATAGCATCTTTATCTGTCCATTCAAAAACAAACTAAAAAAGGGCTGGAAAAATCTATTCTACAAGCACTAAAAGGAGGTAGAATTACGCCGGAGATAAATATAACTTAGAAAGGGTAGGGACTGACCTGTCAACAAGAGGCAAGTAGACTCCCTGCGAATGTACCTTGACATGGCCTGAGATAAAATCGAGTATAATTTTAGGAGAATGGGAACACTGACTAGATTTTGACCATTGCAACCTTCATGGAATAAGTTCAATTGAATGCGTTATGTGTTCATATGCTCCAAAGGCATTCTGCTAGGTAATAAACTAGTGCGGAATAGAGATACTGTACCTGAACCACGGATTTCGCAGCATCACTTGACATATCAGACCCATCATCGGAGAAAACATTCCTACAACCAGCATCAGTGTGAGTTATATATATATACACACACACATGTGTGCATGAGTGTGTGTGTGTGTGTGTGTGAAAAATGATATTGATCACAATGAGCTAGAATTGTACAGAAATATTAAGAGCCATACATGAATCAAGTTGCTTAACCAAAGAAAATGAAACTAGTAAACCGAAATAAAACATGAATTTTGAGACTGTATATACATAATTTTTAATTACTCAAATGTTTCTGATTATAGAGGAATCACAATCAAAATAATCAGTAACTTACTGCCTGAAGTCCAAATGTAGCATAAAGCAAGACATAGCATAAGATAAATGCCAACAGATATTGATGGTCACTCCAAAGAAAAAAAATCCGACAACCAATCAATAACGAAAAAACAATCAGCTTGCTCATAGGAATATCCATAGATGAATTGATAAAGAAGGAAAGGTAACCCCACTGTTTAAATAGTGATAACTAAAGTGAAGAAACCCAAACATGATTTACCCACAGACCATACCTCCAAATGACATTCACAAGATCATCGTGTTTAGCTTCAGGACTCATAGCAGCGTCATATGCAACAATATTCCCATAAAATATTTTCTCCAATTCCTTCATCCATTTTGTCAAAAGCAAATTAACCTGCAATACAGATAATTAATAAATAACTATGTCCAATATTAGAAGTCATTATATTGAACGGTTGAAATAACATGCATACATTGTAGGCTTATACGAGAGGAACATTCTTTCTTGGAAAGAGAAAAAGACAGAGCTCTTTCATTTTATATCATAGATTTCGGTCTTTAGCCCAGATAACTTATGGTAATCATGAGCTTTTAGTAGATTAAGGTTTTGTAAAGTATCCACAAAAAGTTGAAAGTAAAAAAGCCAAAAATTAGTCACTTACCCCAGCTTTAGATACTCTCAGCTCTAGATCATGATTGTAGATCTCATATAGATATTGCCCAAATTCAGATCCTTCCTTGCCTTCTTCCCTCAAGCGGCGCAAGAAAAGCCACATGTGAAGCACGAGCAAGGAAAATGTAGTTTTAAAAGTTTTTTCCAGGTGGAACACTGCATGTTTAAGAATGACAATATATTAGATAATAGTCCATCCAAAGAGTGTGCAAGTTTCTCTCAGGCAAGCTTTCAGAAAAAGAGTAAAATTATACCACATAAAAACACCAGGTGTATCAAAGGCCAATAAACCCGTACCGAAGTGGAGAATCTTCATAAACTTGATAAATTTCGACCCGATACTTTGAAAATTAAAGAATAATATAGCAAGTAATCATCAAAAAGCCAGTTTGAAGCGTATGATGTTAACAGTTGGCCTAATCAGAAGAAACAATGACATGGTCACAGGACTATTAGAATGTCACACAATCATAATTGAATATAGTGCAAATTAAAAAAAACACAAAAAACAGTATGTATGTATATATATATAAAGAGGGTGCTAGAGAAAAAAACACACCATCATAAATAGGAGGCTTGTCAATCTGTGAAGTGATGCGTCGATAGACCACATTAGCACCTCTAATGGCCTTGCTTTGTTTACTGTAAAACAATAATAGCTTCAGCATGATATAACGGAAGCCCTCAAATTTAGGCTCTTCAATTCTCAAAGGGGAATTTGGAGCCAAAGCTAATGAAGTGGGCTTGGACCAGAACAATGCATGTAACCTGACCTGTAAAGATATGTGGATATTCAGTTTCAACACAAGAATAAAAAAAATACCAATTAGATGATTGCCGTCAAAAAAAAAAAATTTTGAAAGACAGACCATCAGTCAGGTATTAACAGCTTGAAAAAGAAACTTGGTATGCATCTAGAGACCCCCTGCAAAATTAATCAATCACTATCTTTCTTAAGGATCAGGAGTTAATTGAGTTAAGTTCTTTCCACCTACAGGAGATCATGCGATTCTTAGCTGCTATGTATAAAACACAAACATCTCATAATCCATCCCAATCATATTTGCTATCTCATTACACAACCAATGTAATAAAAAGATATTAAGCTAAAATAAAGTTTTCCGGTATGGGTTATATTTTCAATATAAACAGACTATGTGAATTCTTTAAGTAAAATACAATTTTCACAACAAAAGCATTGAACTATTGCTCAGTAGGTGGCATCTATAGCAGCTAGAAATAAAATAATTCTTATTCTAAAACTAGTGTTTGTTCATGTTAAGCTACTGGCCTCCTCTAACGATGCCAAAATTCCTCATATATGAGATGATACATCACCTTTAATCACTCAAAATACATTTACTAACCTAAATTTAATTAATCACGCCTAATTTTGAACATGAATTTTCATTTCTCTTATCCATATGATTTTCAACAGACAAAGAAGATGATTCATTACCTAAGAGTTAAAGCATTCTAATCAGCCAATGTATAACCTACTAGAATCAATGAGAAATCCCAATCTCTACAAAGCCTTCCAGCTCAAAAACTCAACTCACATGTCTTCTTCTTTGATTCAGAGAATACTTTATTCACAAACTAAATTTGCATCCTCTGGTACATACGAGCAAATGCAGCAAAAGAGAAGAGAGGCCTGAGTTCTCACCTCGGGCTTCTCAACAAAACGCTTCGGAGGCGAAGAAGATGAACCGGAACTTGAGCTTTCCGCCTCCGCCTGAGCCTCTGGCGCCGCGGCGACCTTCGAATAGCATCGATCGAGTGAATAGCGCTCTCTGGGAACTACGAATCCGTGAATCAATCCCAGACTGGATGGATTGGACGCTACGCTTCTCCATCTCGACAACATCTCAAGAATCTCGATCAATAAACCCTAGGTTTCGATCTACGAGAGCGAGGAAGGAGCCGAGGATGCCCTCAAAGATGGGGAGAGCGCCTCCGATCAATGGCTTCAGCGTCATGGCAGTTTCACTAACAACCCCTTTAAAGTAGTTTTATTTTCTTACACCTCCTAGAAAGGACTTAATTATAAATTTTGAAACAACCAGAGGGCCAGAAGTAATTTCCAATCTTTGTTTATTTTTTATGTTGTCCTGTTTTTAAATCTCATAAAAAGAATTGGATTTAGTTAGATTAAAAATTATAAATATAATATATATATATATATATATATATATATATATATATATGTTACATATTATATAATTGAATTTTGAGAAATTACCAACGACTTCATATATATTTTTATTTTAATTATATAATCTGTCTTATTTTTCTTTAACTCTTATTATTTGATTTTTTTCTATACTATTTCAATAGAATGTCAAAAAATATTGCTAATATTGGCCGAGTGAAAAGCCACGAGTAGGAGGCGAGGTGGCAAAGCAAAAGTAATTTTATAATTTTAATTTAATTTAAATTTAAAACATATTAAAATTTTTTTGTGATTTAATAAATATAATTTTTTTGGATGTTATTTTTCTTTTTATTATTTTTTTCCAAGAGGAACGAAGGTTCTAACATGACTCAAGTGTGTGTATACATAGTCACTAGGACCATCTAAGGCGTTCCACAAAGAACCCAAGTACCAATTGACCCAAAATCTATTGGTATAATATATTCACTACACTAGTACTATATCAGTTTAGTTTATTGAATAAAACACTTGCATTTAGCATCATTCAACCGTATGCAATTATATTTCATAAGTTCACAATAAATAAATAAAATCAAGTCATAAATGAATCAAAAAAGAAACAAAGCAAAGCAATATAGTGCAACCAACAATGCTGAGTCCAATGCCTCCAAGAACCAACTCAACAAGCTCCAAATACTCTCTAAATTTAACTTCTCTCTTGAGCTCAAACTCACAAGACTCATAACTCTTCATGTAGTTCCATCCATGCTTTCCTCTGTTGTAGCCTTTCTTCATCCTCTCTTTCCACTTGATCATGCTTACTCTTTCTTTCAACATTCCCATGTTAGCATCCACAATACTCACTGATCTCTTTCCTATCAAACCTTGTATACAATAACATCAGTTAATTAAACGATCTCGGCATGAATATATATATATATATATAAATATATCTTACCTTCATCTCCGGGGTTTTGAGCTCTTGCTTGAATTTGGAGACCGAACTTATAAATAGTTATTCCTTCAATCCTAGAGACAGAAGAGAAAGAGATAACCATGACTTTCTTCTTTTGAAATCCTTTTGAATCACAGAGTTCTAATGTATGTATGTGCATATATAAGCAATGTCTCCAAGTCTATGAAATAGTTTATTTGATGTTTAGATTGTCTTCTTGTTTAGATGTGATATGTTGTGTTATTTATATCATTTATATTAACACATAAAAAATCATAAGTTTAGTGGGTTTTTTCGATCAAGATGAGTCAAGGTCGATGGCTTTGATCATCAAATTTTGAGCTTAAAAATTGAGATGAGATAATAAGTTCAATTTTGCAGTCTTATCGTTGACTAGTTCAAGAGAAAAATAATGTTCAGTGAGATGAGATTGAGGTTTGTTTTGATCATTTAAAAGGTAGATTACTAGCATTTGACACAGATACATCATTTCACAGCTGTTCTTTATATATATATATATGAATTTAAAGCTTCACCAATTAATATATTTTTTTTTATTAAATTAAACCATCAGTTAAGTCATTTGAAACCTTGTCTTCTTCTATTTTAAACTATAATCTTGACTGATTCAAAAGAGATATTTCTGAAAACAATTCAGCAAAAGTGAGACCACAACATTATTTTTTACTGAATGAATACTATTCAACTTGCTGTTCAATAATCGATAATTATGCTGCAATTTGTTTGAATGAATGATAATTAATTTTGCGTATCTTTAATTAGTGTTTGTTTTCTGCAAGTCTTTTATATTAGTGAATTTGTATCTAAGATCAGCAAAAACTAAATACAAGGATCATCTAGTATTAGCTGTTCTTTATATTTGAAATGAGACTGTCACAAATTAATATTTGTTTTGGTAAATTTAAATCATCATAAGCCATATCTGTTTTTTATGTTGTTGAAGTATTTAAATCATCAGTGTTTGAATTATTTTTAAACTGTCACAGATTAATATATTCTTTGTTCTTCATTTCTGCAAGTCATTTTATTAGTGAAATTGTTCCTGAGATTAGAAAGCCATAAATAAAAATATCAATTAATATTTCAGATAGAGATACATCATCATCAGCAAAAAGTTATATAATCAGTTCAGCAGAAATCAAAGATGTTTAGACAAATTATATATATATATATATATATATTACAAGTGGATAAACCACCAGAAGAATTATATTTTGCCAATGTTTGATGTTAGTATTATTTGTTTGAATGATTGACCAAGTTTTCATATTTTTATTTATCAATTCTTTTTGCAATTTTATCAACCAACAAGCTGGATCACTCTCTGAGAGTTGTGTGGGCTATCATCAACGGCATTAATTTTTTTGAATAATCAACGGCATTAATTGGCACTCTTTTAACTCTATAAGAAGTGCCAAAAAAAATAAAAAATAAAAATAAGGGAGTGCTGGACAGTGGAAGCCAAATCTCTCTGAGAGTCTGAGACCCCTCTATGACTTCAAAACATAAATACAACCTAAATAGTTTTTTTTTGGTTTTCTCTATTTTACTCACCCAGCTAAAAACGTTACAATTTAAATCTCTACATTAAGTTTTTGTTACAATAAAATCACATGAGCTTATAATGTTAACGGCGATTATACGTGACTTGCTGTATTGTAAGCACGGTAGACATTTAGAGATGATCTTACTGTAAGCTATTATAATCACGGTTAACATTATAAGTTCAGTTGATCTTGTTGTAACAAATACTAAATATAGAGAATCGAATTACAACTTTTAAAAATTGGATAATCAAAATAAAAACATGCGGAAAAAATAGGAGATGATTTAGGTCGTATATCTTAATATTTATAAATACAAGATTTATTGTAAATAGACAATAACCATTGTACACCACTCTAAATTCTCTATTTTAAAAGGACACGAATCCTCTTTCTTAAATTTATAGGGATGTTCATCTTGCACGGTTGGATTTATTCATAATTTTGAATGATTATTATGTTTATAAATAATATAAAATAAAATAAACAATAAAAATGGACTGAAAAATATAATATAAAATGATTATGTTTGTGAATAATATAAAGTGAAATTAATCATAACTTTCAAATGGTAGATCATATAGTGCCACAATAAATCACGACCATTAAAAAAAATTAGAAACCTGCATAAGAGAAATATTCTATCAACCAACAAACACTCTCTTGAGTACACTGAATTAGTTTCCATCATCGAACTAACATAATCGAGCCAATAATGTTAATGTTAAGCATGTATCTGGATGATTTTTTCACATTTTAAAATTGATATGATACTAAAATTAAAAAAAAAACACATGCAATATATGATATGAACATACTTAAAAAGTTCAGGTGCAAAAGAAATTGTACAAAAAATCAGGCTATCTTTTCACCCTGTACCAAAGATTTTATTTGAGAGTTGGATGAACGTACACTGCGTGTATTAGAAAAATTTGGCTCTTATACGTAAATATAAAAGAGTTCAGGAGGTTTATGATAGAGTTCATGCATATACGTAAATATGAGAGAATTTGGGGGGTTTTCGAAAACAAAAATCGTTATAAAGACATGCTTCTCTTGCTCCTATAAATACCCAAACCTTTTCATCTTCTCCTGCTGCTCCGATCCCCATGCTTCGTTCTTGAGCTCCTTCGAGTGCCTCATCGTCCTCCGCCGCGATGAGCCGCCGGGTCCGGCGGCGGACTAACCCCTCCAGAGACGCCGGCGAGCCTCTGATTCCCCTTCCCGCCTCTGATGATGGCCGAGAAACCCTTCTTGGCCGCGTCTCCTCCTTCGCCGATGTCCATAGAAATTGGACCTCCCTCCCTGATGACACCGTCATCAATTTCTTCTGCTATCTCAACTACCGGGATCGCGCGAACCTCTCCTCCACCTGCCGCGCATGGCGCCAGCTCGGTGCCTCCCCTTGGTTGTGGACTTCTCTTGATCTACGGTCCCATCGGTGTAGCCCTGCGACTGTGACGGCGTTAAAGGGTCGCTGTGCGGCGCTCCGCAGCATCCGCGTACGGGGTGCGGAGTCCGCGGCCGCCGCCATCCACCTCCTTGCTCGCGATCTCCGCGAGATCGTGGTGGACGGGTGCCGAGATATCACCGATTCCACCCTTTCCGTCCTCGCCGCTCGGCATGAGTTCCTCGAAAGCCTTCAGATCGGACCGGAACCTTGCGAGCGCGTGACCTCGGATGCCGTCGATCACGTTGCTCGTTGCTGCTCTAGGCTCCGGTGCCTCCGGCTCTCCGGCGTCCGGGAGATCGACGCTGAGGCCGTCAATGCTCTCTCGCGGCATTGTCCTCAGTTGGAAGAGATCGCGTTCGTTGATTGCGCGGCTGTCGACGAGACCGCGCTCGAGAACTTGGCGTCCCTTCGCTTTCTCTCCCTCGCTGGCACCCGGAATATCAAGTGGGACTCCGCCGCCCTTGCTTGGGCTAAGCTGCCGAAGCTCGTCGGGCTCGACATTTCGCGGACGGATGCTTCCCCGGCGGCTGTCTTGCGGCTTCTCTCTTCGTCGAAGTGTCTTAAGGTTCTCTGCGTGCTCAGTTGCGCGTCGGTCCAAGAGGAGCGGAACCACTGTGACACTGCCTTCAACAACACAAAGGGGAAATTGTTGCTGACCTCGTTCACAGATATATTCAAAGGGATTGCTTCGTTATTCGTCAACATTGATGCATCTCAGGAGAGAGCTGTGTTTGGTGAATGGAGGAGTTGGAAGAAGAAGGACAAGGATGTTAATGATGTTATGCGCTGGCTCGAATGGGTCCTATCTCGTAGTCTTCTCCGCATTGCAGAGACGAATCCTGCTGGAATGGATGAGTTTTGGTTGAGGCAGGGTACAGCGCTTTTGCTTAGTTTAGTGAAGTGCTCGGAGGGGGATGTTAAGGAGAAGGCAGCCAGTGGCCTTGCGACTTTTGTTGTAATTGATGATGAGAGTGCGGCGGTGGATCCTAGGAGAGCAGAGACTGTGATGAGAGATGGCGGGATACCTTTGCTTCTGGGGCTTGCTCAATCACGCCATGAGTGTCTGCAGTCTGAGGCCGCAAAGGTTTGGGGTTTTGAAACAAATTTTCCTCCTGTTTTCCAAAGTTTGAAGCTTTTTATTGCTTATTCGCAGGCCATAGCAAGCTTGTCTGTGAATTCCAAAGTAGCTAAAGCAGTGGCTGATGAGGGAGGCATCCGCATTTTTGCGCACTTGGCTAGGTCCCTGAACAGATTGGTTGCAGAAGAGGCTGCTGGTGGGCTCTGGAATCTTTCTGTAGGGGAAGAGCACAAGGTCTGGACTTGAAAGATATGATCCTTACTATTTCTTTTTTCCAACTAATTGTGCTTTTAATTTGTTGGGGCTGGTATCAGGCGGCAATAGCTGAGACTGGCGGGATTAAAGCTTTGGTGGATCTGATTTTTAGATGGCCTGCTTGCAGTGATGGAGTTTTGGTGTGCTATGTTTTAATGATGATATTCTTGACTTAAATTTTTATTTTGTTCAGTTTGTGAGTATTAATTGAATTGGCTGCTTCATTGTTGTTCTGCTGTAAATAGGAACGAGCTGCTGGTGCACTTGCCAACCTGGCTGCTGATGACAGATGCAGCATGGAGATTGCAGTGGCAGGCGGAGTACATGCTCTGGTGAAGCTTGCTCAGTCATGCAAGGTTGACGGAGTGCAGGAGCAGGTCTCAGTTGCATTTCTTCACTATCAATTGTTTTTAGTAGATCTTTCTATTGTCACATTGTCTTTTTTTCGTGTGATTGCTTCATCTGATAAATAATCAGCAGATGCATCTGCTATAAGGAGATTAATCTTGCAAGTTGTCTTGTTCTTTCTCTTCTTTTCTCATCTCTAGGCTGCTCGAGCCTTGGCTAATATGGCTGCACATGGAGACAACAACAATAACAATGCTGTTGTTGGTCAAGAGTCAGGTGCACTTGAGGCTCTTGTTCAGCTTACTTGCTCTCGTAGTGAAGGTGTAAGGTAATGTCTTTTAGTAATCAGTCATTTAAAACAATTTTACTTCTCATAACTTACTGTTTAATTTCTTAATTTTATGAGGTTGGTTTATTTTGCTATTAATAAATATGCAAGCAGGTGATCCAATCTTTTTTTTTTTTCGTTCAATTTTATCGAGTAGCTATTTGTGGTTTTCATCTGTAAAGGTGAAACTTTTTTTTTTAATGAAGTCTGTAATGGCGAGAGTTATGCAATATTGTAGTTTATAATGTCATTGATACCAAAGTACATTTAGCTGTGATTTTGGTCTTGTTCTTGCATTAAGTTTTCTTTGAACTTTTATCCGAAATTGTTATATTATGTAAACTAGAAATGCTAATCTGCTCATCTCTTCGTACATCCCCTACCAGACAAGAAGCTGCTGGTGCTCTGTGGAACCTATCATTTGACGATGGAAATCGAGAAGCAATTGCTGCAGCTGGAGGGGTTGAAGCACTGGTCTGTCTGCTCTATAATCTACTATTTATCCTGACATTGTCTTGTTGATTCTTCATGCTCTGTGATTTTTGTTATGTCATAGAATTTGGCATTCGAAGACTGTGTGTGTGATGTTATTCTTCTCAGGATTCTTCCACTAGCTGGTTATTTTCTTGAATTAATTGTTTTGTCACTAGTCAGTCATTTTCTTGAATTATCTGTTCTTCCGTGTGCCAATCATTCCTCCCAATAATATGGAATGGCTCTGGTTTGACTAATTAAATAGTGTGTGATGGAACTGAGGTACTTTTTATGTCAAAAGAATGCAGATGTTGTGTCCCACAATGAGCCTAACTAAAGATTTTTAAAGTTTCTTACAGTATTAGACTTTCTTTATGAAGATTGAAGACATTTGTCAGATCAGATGAAATTTTAATTGTTTTTTGTAAATACAAATTGATTTCTTAGGCAAAGTTAATTCTGTTTGTGTTGATGTTGACCAAGGCCCAACTCAGTGAGTGTCACTGTGAAATTGGCAGGAAACGAAAAATATTAATGCACTTTTACACTTTCATAGCATTTTAAATGATTTTAATGAAGCATCTCTAATCTTGGGACTTAATATATTCATGTATTGATTTGTTCTTTTTAGCAAAAATCAGTGTTTTCCTCCACAAGTTCCTTTTGGATATTTTTTGTCAGAGGAACGTGATTTACTTTATTTTAATCCATATGTAATTTTGCTTATAGAAGCAGGCCTGTGGGTCTGGACATGGCTATTAGTTCTTAATTGAAGCATGCGGAAGGGAACTTAGAGGCATATTTATTTGTTGATACAATCAGGCAATTTATTAGACATCTTTTGCTATTATATCTATCTGTTTAAGTGTTCCAGCTGCCTTATGAAGTGAACAATCGTTTTTGATATTGCTTTGTTTCCTCAAATTACATTTTTGCTATTTTGTTCTGCATTGTAAGTATCAACATTTGACCACTCCTTATCTCTGGTTTCTTGGCTCAGGTGGCACTTGCTCAAGCCTGTTCAAATGCTTCTCCGGGCCTTCAAGAAAGGGCAGCTGGTGCTTTATGGGGTTTGTCTGTTACAGAAGCTAATAGGTGAAAAAAATGATTTTGTGTTTACGTTTCTTTATGTAGTTCTCAGAGTTGTTTTCTTTGCCCTACCAATATCCATTTCAATCATTTCTTATTGCATTCCGGATGCATAACCCCATAACTTGCTGTTGTCACAATTATGCATCTGGAGATCTGTTCCTCTTTGATTCCACAATCAATTTTCAACAAAACAACTTATCTCTCATAACCATGTTTTATGTATAATTTGTATTAAACAATTATTCCTTAGTACTGATTTGATGCTTGAGAGGATGAAAATGCACATCAAGTCGAAAAAGCAGCTTCTTTCCCGAGAGCTATTTATAAACTAAAATATTTGATTTTATGACTGTTTAGTGATTTACATTGAAAATGGTGGAAAGTCATATTTTTAGAGAAGGATGGTGAGTTTAGGGAATGTGAGAGTAAGTTGGGACTCAGAAATGAGAGAAAAATATTGTGCTTCTAATGTTATTCGATGTTGTTGGGGAGGCAAACCATGGCAAGCCCGACCTTAGGTGTTTGGAGCATGATCAAATTGTACGTAGTGATTCGTTCAGATGTAAGAAAATGTTATCTTAAATGCTCTAAATATGCTGGCAGGTTGTACCATCCCATGTACTATTAACATAAATTTTTATGGAGGGGGTGATGGTTGTGTTTACCATGAGACTGGCATCAAGTAATGATAGCTATCACTTGGGGGTCTCCCCTTTCTTGATGATTCTGGGTTCAACTGTTGAAGTTGAGCTCTTATTCACAATCATTTTGTATACTTAGTTCAAGCCTTCTGGCTATTGCCTAATGAATGCTTTAAATTAAACTAATTGCTTCTCTGAAGAATTTAAAGTTATATTTTACCAGATGTGTTTATGATGCTAGTGGAAGTTAGAAGGTTGCTAAAAGAATATTAATCTGGATTAGACTGATTGTTGATGGTATAAAATTAATTGGATCAATTATATTCGGCTTATTTGATCAGATTTAATCAACTTTAAGTTTATCGAACTTGACAAGACTAGTAGATATGACCTATATGTGGCATACTTCCTAGTTAAAATATAAAAAGGTTTTCTTATGATGCACTTCAAGAAAGTAATCTAGTAAGTGCTTTGCTCGAAGAAGCAGAAACAACATCAATTATACAAAGGGCGAAGAAGTATTGTGGAAAGTACAGTTTAAGGAATTTTTAGAAATTGGAGGATGGCCATTTTCCTGCATTATGCACTTATTATCCATTTTATGCATGCCAATTTCTAGTGCCAAATATCTTCGGCTTTAGAGCCCTCTTTTTGCTTTGTACCTCCTAGTTCTTGGCGACAAGGACAGCCAGCCATGGACAGAGGGATTGTTGGCGTCTAATTTGAATTGCAAGTGGCACAGTACACATAATAATATGGAGAAATTAGGCTTTAACTTAGAAATCAAAACTTTGTCAATGATGTGCATCCTAGGAGCTTCATATAATTTTTTGGGGGGTCAATGCCGTAAATACAGATCTTCTTAATTTTCAGCTGTTGAAAGGAAAGAAACATTTGGTGCTTTCTCTTATAGTTTTTCTCATTGAAGTAATGTCCTGTGCTTATCATTGCTGTCTTCTTTCCTATGATGTTTATACTTCTATTGGACTATGTATTTGATAGTATGAAACATGCGATCACCAATTGCGAAATTATTTACACCCTTACTTTCTGTTTATTGCTTTCCTTCTGTGTACTTTTTTGTGTGCAAGAGCTTGTTGTTAACATTGTTTTTGGTAATAGCATTGCTATTGGACGAGAAGGTGGGGTTGCTCCTCTTATTGTGCTGGCACGCTCGAATGCTGAGGTAAGTTTTTAATTTGTTTGTTGTAGTCCTCCAAACTGCCATTGTGGAAGCAATACTTCCATCCTTCATTTCTGATGTAGCTTTACCAGAAACAACTATTCAAAGACCATTGCACATGCAAATGCCCACGATATCGTGAATTTTCTTTCTGTTCAGTTGTAGAGCAATTGTTCACAGCTAGCATTCTAGAATATTCACCCAGACATCCTTAAACAACAAAGAATCTTAAAAACATAATCAAATGGATGTTTTACGCCTCATTTCTTCAGAACCATTGTGGCATATGAAAGCAACAACTTGCTTGTTAGATAGTTTGTAGGTTATAGAAGTTTTGTCTTCTGGACTTCCAAATGATTTGCTGTTCTTTGGCCTTTCTAATGGTTATTTGTATATCTACAAACAGTCTGAGTACTTAAAATTTTTTTTCTTACAATCTTTTTGTGGATGGCACCACCATCAGTAAATGCTATATTTGTCATCCTGATGAAGTTGTATTTTGCGCTTTTACAGGATGTTCATGAGACTGCGGCAGGCGCTCTCTGGAATCTTGCCTTCAATCCTGGAAATGCTCTTCGTATAGTTGAAGAAGGGGGAGTTCCAGCTCTTGTACATCTTTGTTCCTCATCAAGGTCAAAGATGGCTCGCTTCATGTCAGCATTGGCCTTGGCTTACATGTTTGATGGGAGGTAGAGCATGACAGGCCATCTTGATCTTATCCCCTTCATGTGCATTTGTGACTTGTGCATTTCAACAGCTTTAGTTTATAATGCTACCTACCACAACATTCTTTATCCAGACTCAGAACTGATTACTTGGCAAAATTACTAAGCCAGAGAATTTTATTCAATTGCCTATCTATACATTTCATATTTAAATAATTTTAGAGTTTGGAATTAGTTTCCTAGAAGGTGACATGATGATTATGGTTTTCAATGCAATAAAATTATCCCTTGGACACAATGTAGATATAGAAAGAACAAAAATCATCTATCAATCTAAGCTGTTCTTTTACTTCTTTTGTTTGACATACTTTCCCTTTTCAAGTTCTTTTCTGTGTTAATCCTGTTAGATATAGAAGTGGGTTTTGTCAAGTTCCTTGTCACTCCACCTTGAATGTAAAGGGTTATTTGAGGAGAGGATTTCTAGTTAATATACATCCTTCAGCACGCTATGCAAGATTGATGTGAAAGGAAAAATAGAAGAGGCAAGTGAGAAGAATAATATTATTGACCTGTTAAATGATAATTACCAATTCTGCATCAATCTCAGTCATCTCTCATAATATGAGGCATAGTAGTTTCCTTTTCTTGGCAGCAACGTAGTTCACCAAGTATGAAATAAATATGCCGCCTTTGTGAAATTGCAATTAACATGTCTCTACTTCTCTTGTTTTTTAAACTGTCTATTTAGGATGGAACGAGTTGCATTGGTGGGCTCATCTTCAGAAGGTGCCTCAAAGGTCAACCTAGATGGTACAAGAAGGATAGCACTGAAGCACATTGAATCTTTTGTGGCGTCATTTTCTGATCCACAACAGTTCTCCACCATTTCTTCATCCTCTCCACCTGGATCCTTGGCACACATAGGCGAAGCAGCACGCATTCAGGAAGCTGGCCATCTGAGATGCAGGTATCCATTCTATTAGCCATTATCTGTCAAATGTTTCCCACCAAGATTGAAGAGCATTAAATATTGGGCTTCTGGTAACTGCCTTCAGTCTCCAGACTATACTTCTCTCTTTTGGATTTTAAGACCTGACTTCTTTAGAATTATTACTGTCGCCAACTTTTGATTGCACACTTTTCCTATCTTTGCGCTTCTTGACATTTTAGAATTAGCATGTGTTTTGTCCAATATAATTTCCCATATACACAATTAATATGTCCACACTGTATTTTAGTGTAATTACTAGTCATTATTTCCGTAGCTAATCGCTTAATTGGTAAGATGCTCCTCTCTAAAAGTCAATGCTGCTTGTTCAAAACTTTGTTGGGATGGTGCAGACTACGATTATGAAACAATGAAAAATAGAGACAAGTTTTATGTTTTGCTCTTTTCATTTATTTCAGTGGTGCTGAAATTGGAAGGTTTGTTGTCATGCTTGTACATCCTTCTCCTATTCTCCGATCATGTGCCGCATTTGCTCTTCTTCAGGTAAACCTTCCAGTAAAATTTTTGGCAGTTTTTTGCTAATTAATGACAAGCAATACATTGCTCTGTTGTGAAAACGCTCTTGATTTGATACTATTCATCCAGTAACTTCTATGATCTTCACAATCACTATATGATTCTCCTTATAATCACTTTCCTGTTGGTTTTCCATTTTATAATTTTCTATTGTACTGGATTTTCTATTCGTCCACTAACTTCTATTCATCGAGTTGCACTTGCAATGTTTTTTTATATTCATAAATCTAATGGTGCTTAAAATTAGATCACAATCGCACTGCCATATCTATAAATGCAGTTCACTATCCCGGGAGGCAGGCATTCTATACACCATACAAAGCTCTTACAGAAAGTTGGAGCCAGAAAGGTCCTCCGCAAGTCTGGCGCCGCAACATTAGCGCCAATCGAAGCGAAAATATACTCAAAGGTGGTAGGTAGCTATTTGGAGCACAGCGAAGATACGAAATGAAAAGTCAACAAAGATAGTTTTCTTTTGAACCTCAACTTCAAGGTCAGAATTTCTTTTCTAGCCCATTAGATGTAAACTTCTTCAAACCTGAAAACGTTCCCCTTCTGTTACTGCTTCGCTTGTTCAGATTATATAAGGTTATAGAACTGATTTATTAGAATTGTAACTACTTAGATGGTTTGGATTGTGTGAAATATTGGTGAAGCTCTAGGGGTGGTTCTTTTTTTTTTTGGTTATTTATATGGCATGTAAAAGATAGGTGCTGGCTAGGGGTTGTACTATTTTTGTTTAACAAATAAGTGAAAAAAACCTCTATTTAAGGGGATATGCATTTATGTGGAACTAGCTTAACAAACATTAGCGGCCTCAGAGTTTTGAGGTTTTGATTTTGGGTCATCTCTTAAATGAACACTCCATATGAGGGGTCTGGTACCAGTAGGCTAAGAGCCTGTTGGTTTAGTTTTACTATTTTATTTTAGGTTGTTTGTTGTGTCATGAAAAATGCAAGAAAAAATGTTTTTTTTAATAAGAATGTTATTAACAATGGCATATTTTCCTATGGATATGCAAGAGAAGAGAAACCTTTCTAGTTAATTAATAAACAGTAGTTTGGATAATGCTTACAAGTCACAACATTATGCTTTAATGGGAATTAATTCAAATTCTTAAATGCTAAACAACCAAAGATGGTGCGCACGGCACCCTTTCCATGTAATGAAGAACCGCTACCTAACCTGAATTTCTCTGCATGTTTGGTATTATTATGAATATAAAATTGCAACTAATTAAAATACATTTATCATTTCGGCCTTGTTTGGTTATCCAACAATTTTTTTTAGAATTTAATTAAATATAAGTAATCATTCATTTAAACTTGATTATCCATTATTACTTAAGAAAAATCATTTTAATACTAAAAAAATTATTTTAATTGAACAAAATTTAATAGAGACGGAACACACTATTTAGTTGATTTTCCATGCAAAGACCATCGATCCAATAAATGCCATCTTTTTAGACCCATTTGAAAGGCATCGAAGTAGTTGACATAATTGACGATAATTAGCTGGTGGGTGGCATTCAAATGGTCTTAATATTGCATGCTTCCTTTTTGTTTTTTACATAAAGATTGAATCATCATTTAATGAAAATATAATTTTTTTTATAATTTTCAATTTTTTTGAGCGATTTTTTCTTGACCACTATAACTTCAAATTCAGTACTCTCTAGTTTTATATTTTATTATATTAAAACCAAGCTTTTTATTCTATTGCTTGAAAGCTTTCTTGCTTTTAAAAATTTGAAGAATTGAAACAATATTTAAAATAAGAAAAAGACTTATTAAGAGTGGTATAAACTTTAATATAAGAAAACGGCCATTAATGAAAAAAAATTAAATTAACTTTAAAATAAGTTTCACAAAATAGAAAGTTCCAAGTGGACTGATTTTGAAATTTTATTTGAATAATTTATTATTTATAATAGCCCGTCTACCGTTGCAAGGTCTGAAAAGTAATTCTAGTTTTCTTGAGGGTCGACATGCAAAAACCTCTCTCTATATAAAGGAGGGGTTCCATCGTCTTGATCCTTCGCTTGTTCTTTGACCTTTGAATGCGAGCGAGAGAGCGCGATGGGGGATGATCGAGGGGTTTGCTCCGAGGAGTCTGCGAATGGGGGAATGGATGTCTGGAGCTCTCCCAGTAAATCAGCGGAGCATCTCGTTGTCATGGTCCATGGAATTCTTGGCAGGTCTTATAATATTCCTTTTTGTTTCTTTCGTGATCTCGTGGGGTGGATTTGATCGTCTTATTTGATATGTTTCTTGATTTTCTATGTTTTTTTTTTTATGTTTGTTTTGAGTATTGAGGTTCTTGATGCTAAATGGTTTTTGTTGTTACTGTTTACAATCTCGTTCCCTGATGATGATGGTGTTGATTTGTTTATGCGCGATGAACGTTTGGTTGATTTACCATTGTTTTGTTTTCAGGGTTTTTATAGGTTCGTAATGTTAGGGTTTGGGGTGATGTTACTGTCTGCGATTTGATACTTGATACTGGTTTGTGTATGAGAAGCCTAAGGTTTGGTTGATTTAATGTTGCTTTGTTTTAGAGTTTTGATGTGAGGGTTTGTGTTGTTGTTAAATACTTAGGAACTCTTTCTTAATGGTGGATTGTTTTTACGAAGTTTAAGGTTTGTTGATTTAACATTGTCTTTGATTTAGGGTTTTGATAGGTTCTTAATGTTAGGGTTTTGTGTTGCTGTTACTGTCTGCAATCTGGTTCTTTCTTGATATGGGTTTGTTAATGCGAAGTTTAAGGTTTGGTAAAGAAACATTGTCCTCATTTTCGGGTTTTGATAGGTTGTTGATGTTAGGGTTTGTGTTGCTCTTTTTGTCTGCAACTTCATTCTTCTTGATGCTGGTTTGTTGGTGCGAAGTTTAAGGTTTCATTGATTTAACATTGTTTTAGATTTGGGGATTTGATAGGTTCCTAATGTTGGGGCTTGTGTTGTTAATGTTTGTAGTTTTGATTATTTAGTGATGTTTGCTTGTTTATGAGAAATTTAAGGTTTCATTGAATTAGCATTGTCTTGGTTTTCAGGTTTTGATTACTTTTCCTTTGTGGTCATAGAGTTGGAAGAAACAGTGGTCTTTGGTGATGGAATTGGTCTTTTGTGATTGAATTGGTGGATTTATGTTATGTTATAGCAAGGATAGGGAATGTTGTTATTAACTTGTGTTTGGAATTTTTATAGAGGTGGTCTGGTTTGCAAGGTTGTCAAAGGAGTGGTGAAGGAATTTCTTGGGATTGGGTGAGGGTACTTTTTTGTGTCCTTTAAGATGCCCTTCTGATCTTCTTTAAGATAATCCTAGATTCTTGATCTAATGAGGTGTGTCTCTGTTAGAGAAAACACTACAACTTAAACCAATGGAGATTATTTTTAATTTTTTGTAAATATATAATAAAGTTTGTTTTCTTGCTGCTGTTTGTTTGTGCCAATTGTTGTGTGCAATGGATTTTATTTTACATGTAAAGATGGGCTGAAATAGTTGGCATTCTTACTATCATCCCTCCGATTTTGAAATTTGGATTTATTTGTTTGGCAGCACCGCCGACTGGAAATTTGGGGCTAAGCAATTTGTTACTGAGCTTCCTGACAAAGTGATAGTTCACTGTGAGTTTACTTTTGTGAGAAGTTTTTATAAGTTCAATTTTCTGACTGTATGATTCTTTTTATGAATATTCTCATGGTCCTCTAGTGGTTTGCAGTTAACTGGGTTGTAATGTTAAAGGCAGCTGACATGGTTCTTTACTTATGGAATTGTTATTCAATGTTGAATGTGAAATGTTATTAAGTCAAAACTTAAAAAGTTTATGGAATTGTTAAGTAGTTTAAAGTGAGTATCATCGAACCCATAATTTTCATGAATTTTTAAGTTCAAATATATAAGGACCTGTATTGATATGTAACCATCTAACCTTTTAAAATATATGGCCTTTTTAAATGTTTATCAGCCTAATATAGTTTTATGATGGTGCGTGAAGTTTATTTGGCTTGTCTTTCTCATGCCAGTATGCACATTTCAATTAAACCACTGGTTAAATTTTAGTCCACTTACAGTTTGAGGAATGAAAAAGGCCAAGTATGCAATGATATTTTAACTTGTTGCTGGATATCTGTTTCTAATAAATTACTGGCCATGAGTAGTCTTTTTATTTATTGTATTGTCGATGACATGGAGCAAAACATGGAAATAAGTGGCAGAAAAAGCTGAATTAAGTGATGCAAATTATTTTATTGTGAAAAAAGGTTTGAATGCTAGATAGTATTTTAATAAGCACTGGGGATAGGTGGAGGAAAATTCATGTGAAGGTCCGTAAATAGTTTTTGTAACTTTCTTATTTGTGACCTATTATAAGACTCAGCAATTAATGGGTGTCTATTGATTAATAAAATCGTACATGTTTGAGTTGGGCCTCCATTGTTGGTGAGTTTGTAATGTATACCATTGCTTAGGTTGCGGCTGTATACTATTCAGGCTATATGAAGCCTAAATGATGATGCGGGCTATTTTATTCCAAAGTTTCCCTCTGCTAATCTTGACATGCCATTTAGTTTTTTTGTAGGTAGTGAACAGAACATGTATAAGCTTACCTTAGACGGTGTTGATATTATGGGTGAACGATTAGCCAAAGAGGTTAGTTTTTCCTTCAGAAGACTTCTAGATTATGTTGCTTTCAGGAAAAGCCTGCCTTCTATTTCACTTTTTGTTTTTGGCTATCTTTAAAGGATACTAAACGACCACCTTCAACTGTGTTTGTTGAAATGTACATTCCATTAGGTGATTGAAGTCATTGACAGAAAACCAGAAATTAAAAAGATTTCTTTTGTTGCACATTCTGTGGGAGGATTGGTTGCAAGATATGCAATTGGAAGGCTTTATAGACCTCCTAGGGGAAAATCCCAAGATGACTCTACAGTTGGTGTATGTGAAGATGATTCAAGGGGTACCATATATGGTTTAGAAGCAATTAATTTTGTCACTGTTGCAACTCCGCATCTTGGTTCTAGGGGAAACAAGCAGGTATTCCATATCAATTTCATTGAATGATGGAGTTTGTTGGAGTATTGCAAACAGACTTAAAATGAGGTTTACTGAATATTTCTTACGGTCCTTGTGAATTGTGAAATTTTATTAGAAGCATATCATCTGAAGGCATTATGTAGAGATTGAGAATATCTTCACCTCACCCTGAAACATCTTTTTTATCCTTTATGTTTTTATCTAGGAATTGCTCTGAAAGTTTGCTTCCTGCTTCCCATCCACACACTTGTGGTGTCCCAATTATTTGTTGTCAATAGTATGAGAATCTTGTTGAAGGAATAGCTTGATACTGTTTTCGTAGGGAGGGTGTATATAATCTCATTTTAAGTGTCATCTTATACTCTTGTTTTTAGCTGTGGCCCATCTACGCTTTCTTTCTTTGTTGTTTTTGCTTGCAGTTCCCTTTCCATTCTTCACCTGTGAGTTCCCTTTCTTATCTTTCTTTTGATTGCAATCGAATGTGTATCATTTACAAGCTCTGTTAGCTCTACATAGTATCTTTATTACCATTCTCAAAAGCAAATCTGCCTATAATTTTCGTTGATATCTGGTTTATAGTTACTGGTTATTCACCTCACTGCCCTGATATATGCTTTTGGAATGAAGTCTTATTGATTGCTTATGCTAATCGTAACCCTTTTTCATGGTCTACAATTTGAACTAGTGGAAACATTAAATTGCAGGTTCCATTCCTCTTTGGTGTCACCGCAATTGAAAAATTTGCTTCACTTGTTATTCACTGGATTTTCAGAAGAACTGGCAGGCATCTCTTCCTTACCGACAACGATGGAGGGCGACCTCCATTATTGCAGCGCATGGTGGATGATTGTGGTGATCTTTATTTCATGTATGTATGTTTCTCATAAGCTTTTTTCTATATTTGTCTGTGTGTATTTCTGTTCATTCATGTTTTTGTCATTTTCCTCCTAGTTTTGGCACAGTGCATTTTACAAGATGAAATAATTCATTTTTGTAGGTCCGCATTGCAAGCTTTCAAACGAAGGGTAGCATATGCAAATGTTGGCTATGATCGTATCCATCCATTTGTTTTTCTAAGATTGTTAATTTAGCACCAGTGACCACACTGATTTATTTTTGTTTTTTCAACCTTAACGTGAGTAGATATTGTGGGTTGGAGGACATCATCAATCAGACGCAACTCTGAGTTACCAAAGGTAAAGTTAAACTCATTTGCTCCGCTCTTGGTTTTGCTAGTATCATCATCATTCATCCATTCTATTAAGTAAGCACGTGGCATTGGCTTTTGCTTCTCAGTGGGAGGATTCATTGAGTGAAAAATATCCGCATATTGTTTACAAGGAGAAATCAGAAAGCAATAAGGCCGATCAATACGCGAGGGATTCCGTAGGAGAGGATGATAACTGCATCGATGAATTAGAAGGTGAGTTATCTGTTGCCTTGTGTGCAAAAGCATGATGTATGGTTATAAATTGGCATGTAAACGGTGAGTAATTTCATCTGGATGGGTTTGCAGAGGAGTTGGTCACAGGTCTTACCCGTGTTTCATGGGAAAGGGTGGATGTTAGCTTTCACACTAGCAGGCTGAGATATGCTGCCCACAGTGTTATTCAGGTATACATCTCTCTCTCTCTCTCTCTCTCTCTCTCTCTCTTTCTCTCTCTCGTGTTGTAAGGGGACCATAAGGACCACATGGAAAAACAAGACACGCCCGCGCACTGCGCACACAAAAAGTAGATGCACGCACGCACAACCAGCAAAAAAAAAAAAAAAAGAACGTCTACCTTGTTCCTAGACACCTTATCCATTCCCCATCTTGCCCTTTTCTCTCTCTCTCACTCTTGTGTTGTAAGGACCACAAGGAAAAGCAAGACGCTCGCGCGCAGTGCACAGACACGCACACAAAAAGTAGATGCACACACGGACAACCCAAAAAAAAAAAGTGAACGCCTCCCATGTGCCTGGACACCTTAACCACGCACCGCATTGCCCTTCTCTCTCTCTCTCTGTGTGAACCAGTTGTAGGGACCAGAAGGACCGTGGTGAAGGAAATAAACACACTCGTCCGTGCACAACAACAACCGAATAAATCACATGCTTGCTCCTGTGCCCGTATTCTTGTGTTCAAGTAGGACTAAGGCACTCGTATTGGTGATTCACTAGCATTAGTAAATTATAATAACCGAATTTTACTTGAGAAAGGACTAAGGCTGCCCAGGCTCAAAGATATAAACAACCCCTACGACTCCATCAGCGCCCCCAGTCTCAGCTTAAACGTGAACCTTATAACCATCAGCCCTCTTTCCATTCATCTCTACAAGCAACCATCTATACCTTTGTCTGTCAGGTATACTAGGCCATGATTGTCTGACTCTAGTGTGACATTTGGTTCCCTGGTGCTCGAATGGCTTACCATCCAATATTCAATGTGTCAGAGAAGCCAGGCCAAGTCTGCTTTTTTGGCAGCATTTCTTAAACCTTAATTGCCTTTAGAAACAAATTTTTGAGGCGCTTTCCTTTTTTTCAACTTTGCACAAAAATAATGTTGATGAAACTTTGTGGCAGGTCAAGGATTCCTTTATGGAGTCGGAAGGTGCGGATGTCATACAACATATGATCGATCATTTCCTTATCTAAAAACCTTCTTGCTGCCACATCTATTTTATCCATTACAATAAAGTAAAGTCCCTTTAAGCACCTGCCCATTTAACCATTGTGCGAGGTTCTGGAATCCACGTCATCTAACTCAGCATCAACTGGGTAATAAAATACATATACATCTGTAACAGAGTTTTGGACCTTATTGTATTATTCATAATGTTCATTAAATTCATTAAAATAATGTTACATTTAAAATGACTTGCATACAATAATGGCAAAGATGTTTGTTCGTGGTAATCTATCAATCATAACTTAACCGCACCCGGTAATTAATAGCTTCCATTAAAAAAATAATTTTAACTAGACAAGAGGGGCTGGAAATCATCATCGGATGCGAATGAAAACAACCTTCTCACCGAGGCCTCTTTCTTCATGTGAGGTGATACTGATTCATCAACCAAGTACGGCACCATGTACTTCTTCATATCCTCTTTTGAAATTCCAAGATGACCCCCTGCGATACTGAAGAACTTCACACGACCTTCATCATCTAGCTTTTTTAACCCGATCCAATCTTCTTGGTACAGGGCAGTCTAAGGCAACAGCAATTAGTTGCGCGATGAGTCCAAGTTTTTTTTTTTTTGCAAAATTTCTTGAAATAAGTTTAGCTTTGCAGGAGATTGGATTCCAGGTTTTTCAATTCTTGTTTATTAAACACTTTTATTAGTATGTTTTTGATTCATTATGTTAAGATTTTGCTTTGTTAATCCAAGGGATTTTTGTGTATGAATTCAAGTGGAGAACAGAGTAGGGCATTAGAATTAAGGAAAGGATTAAGTTGTTGAAGTTGCTCATGCCAAGATTTTGTAGTTAATCTGAGATCATATATTTCTTTCTTTTTTTTTTTTGTCTCACTGCTACTTGTTTGAGTGTAATATGTTATACGTAAGCAACATACCCAGAAAACAGTTTCAGACTATTTTAGATATTTTTTATTTGTATGTGAAATAATATAAAGTAGATATCAAACAAAGAAAAACTTTGCAGTTTCCATTATAGAGTAAGTTTTATTTACTTTACTATAGAAAAAATTTTCAGGATCTCTCATCCGGAGAATCCATAAATACTGATGTTTAGTGTATATATAGTAAATATTATATAAATAAATTTTATTATTCGATTTCTTCTTTATTTTATTTCAATTACAAATAAAAAATATATAAAATATATAATAATCAGATAGATATTTATAGAATATCTAAAATTAAATATTGAATTTAATTAGTTAACTTTTAATATTTTATTTATTATTATTATTATTATTATTATGCAAGTGTGTGGCTGCAAGTGTGTGGCGTGTGTGAGTATGTGAATCAAATTAGTGAACCATCACGGTCAAAAGAACAAGCGGAGATAGAATACCTGCTGGGGAGGCAACACTGGAGTGAAAGCGCCATCCGGATAATATCCAAACCATGATGTTTCCTTGGGGATCAAAACCGTGTCATGCTCAGACTTGAGTGAGATTCAGCAGCACGTCAAGAAAGATGAAACGCAAAAACAAAACCATCATAGTCAATATTAGATAATAAATAATTGCTCTGAATATAGAAATGCCAGCTGAGTTTTCCTGTGGCTGACCATGAGAAGAACCAATGTCTGCAAGCTACTGAACCTTTCTTTGTATGTTGAATTCCTCTCATCAGGGCGTTCGTTGTTAAGCCTCGGGAGATACCTGCACTTTTCCAAGTAGTCTGACATGTCCTGTGTTTCGATCACAAGCAATTACTTTGATGATCCATAATATTCGCACTTAACACCAGCTCCAAAAATATGAAAGGCATGGATAAAAGTATAAAAGAGTTTATTATGATGGCAGGTTAGATGGTAAACAAAATAACACAGTGATTTGCAGCAGAAAAGGTCTACTTACGGTTGGAATCTTGAGATAGCCACTTGGAGCTAGATGGTCCTGAGAATCAAATCATGAGAGTACTTAATGATATTTTCATTGTTAAAGAAGGTATTATCTGGATATATTTGAGAAGGCTGACCAAAAAAAAAATCACACTAATTAGGAAGATATTATTGGGAAATTAATGGCAAACCTGCATGTAGTCAGAGTAGATCTCTGTCTTGATGATAGCGTCCACAATAATGCATATAAACCCTGACTGGTTTAGGGCAATACAGAACAAGGTTATTAGCCCCAATATAAAGATAACAAGTCACAACTAAAAGCAAAATCTATTCAATCATACTAAGCTTGACAGTGAAGGAGATCCAATCATTCACAATAATTTCCAACTTCTCAGAAAGTTTACATGACTGGGAGATTTTTTGCGTTAAATAAGGATATTCAATTTTATCACTAGTTTAAATAAGTAGAGCTATTAAGCAAGTTTACATGATCAAAAGGAAGAGTTAGAATTAAATAAGCAGAGTTATTAAGCAAGTTTACATGATCGAAAGGAAGAGTTAGAATTTTTCTCTTTTGGACATTAAGCAAGCTTTAGAACATGATTCTTATAATATGCTTTTATTTAAATTCAAGCTATCTATCTCCCAAGTTAAAACATTGACAACAACATAGTTCAACCTTTTCTGCTACATCTGTTCTTAACTATTATCATTACACAAATCACAATTGTAGCACATGGTACGAAGTATAGCAGAAAAGATAATGCTCAACTTACCCCACAGAGTGGCACGGATGCGGTGCCAGCATGAGGGCCACCGAGTGAGATGAAATTTCTGACCTGTTTGAAAAGTCTCATTAAAAAAATGCATTCAGATAAAATAATTAAACTAATTGTGAATGTATGTACATGCAAAGTGAAATAGATATGCACAGTGCCACACATCATCCAATCTGAAAATAAGTTTATTCATGTAGCTTGAAATACTCAATAGTAATTCTCAAGCAGAGACGAATATGCACCATTATCATCAGAATCCTATGTAACTTTACTAAAGAGTGGTTTCAAACATCAAAGGGTAGATCAAAGACTAGTCAGACCACTTAGACAAGGACCCACAGTATAACACACATGAAAGAATTACTTGTTCTAACACTCTTCTAAATAAGAGATCAAGTACCAAAGCTTATCTAGAGTCATTATCTTCTCAAGCAAAGCATACAAAGGGCTAAATTAAAGACCCACATGGTATCTTTTAAACTTGCAACCCAACTTATTCGAGACAATTTGCTTATTCAAAACATACTAAACCAAATAATTGTATTGGTATACTTTTAGAGCTACACATAGTTATGGTTACCAAGGTTCATAATAACTTAAATTATACAAGTGCAAGGATGTAGATCTCCCCAGATTTCAACAGTATTTGCAGGATAGCATTGCAATTTCATCCTTTTCCATAAGCCATTTGCATAGTATTGTTTCTTACTTATGAATACTACAATCTACCCAGATATCCATTTAAACAGGCCACCCTTGCATTTCCCCATCAGCATCCAAGCACACATGATCATTATAATAGATAAAACTATTAATTTACATGCATAAACACCAATAATCACCTAGGATAATATTTACTGAAAACTGAATAACAAACAATGTGCTAAAGTCAACAAGAAGACAACACACAATTGCACAAACAATGTGCTAAAGTCAACAAGAAGACCGCACACAATTGCACAAACAATACAATTATTGTGAGAGCAGAGAGAAATGAAACCAAAGAATGCTAATTAAGTTTTAGTTTTCAAAATGATTACACTAATGAGATTAAAATCTCTTTTAGAAGAGATTTGATATTGTAAAAACTATACAAATTAGTAGTCATAAGATAATATTTATTGGTCATGTGATACAGACTAGTAGATGCATATAAATATAATTAATCAAGAGGCAAGGTAAAATTGCATACTGGAGGTGCATCATCACAAAATTCAATCACCCCTCGACCAATCAAGTTGCCCTGAAAACCAGAGTTAACTGAAGTCATTATTTTACTCCTAGACTAAATTTCAGGATAACTGCTGAAAAACATAAATTTAAGGAAACACACGTCAGAAGGAGAATACAGAACCATGTCAATAGCATCTACGAATCTGAAGGTTTAGTGATTAAGATCGCAAATCACAATGATAGGAATTTGTTTATTAGGTTTAATAACAAAACCCTCATGTCTTGATAAATTAATTGTTCTCACGCACATGAAATAAATAAGTACAGAGACAAGATATATCATAACAAGTACAATAAAGCTCAACTGAATCCACTGAAGAATTAAATGATTATGAACATTAAAAACCCATTTTAACATCTGCATCAGTTATCTCCAAAGGAAGATATTTAGACCAAATAAAACTTGGCAGCTTTGCATCTTAAAAAAAAAACCCTCAAGGCGTACAAAGAACATTAACATTGCCACTCACTTGAATCAAAACTATATTCAAGGAAGTATATTCAGAATTACGTGAATTTGCCCAACAAAGTTTTAAAGATTAAAGAATAGGAATTCCCAACTTATGATCCCCAGGAATTGAATTATAATCAAATTGCTTTAGGATGGTTACTGATGCCAATAACGGGATATTACAGAATTCAAACACTTCTTAAATAAATTCAAATCAAATGACAATAAACCACTTGATTCAGGAACAATTACCAAATTACCAATTACTAAGGCTTTGTTTTAATTAATTAATTAATTAATTTTTTGATGAATATATATACACACAGTTATTTTGGTTGATCAATACCTACTAAACTATAGCCATTTTCCTCCATCGCATAACTTAGATATTCCCCTGTTTTCCACGCTACAATCCCCTTATACGAAATCAAATTTCCTCACAAGGTATGTCACTTAATCAAAGAAAACCATATACTAAAGAAATGATATTTGAGCATTTGCCCCCATCTATGCATCTTAGTTCAAGACTTGAACAGAACAGGAACTTCAACTAATCTAACATATTTTACTTTGTCAGTCCTCAGTCTCCTCTAGAAGAAAGCTAAGTAAGTCCAGGATCTAAGGTTAACTTGAGGATTCAATACATATATTAGAGAAAATACCTCAAGAAACAAATGCTACCTGAGAAAGTCCAACGATATTATACCCCTCCTTAAGTTCTTCCATTTCCTTTACCTGTTAGGCTAAAAATGAACTCCAATAGTTGCATGAATAACAAAAGAATTAATGGATGTTACCCAGCCTGCTATAGCACCTTCTGACAAACAATATTTGTCTGAAAGTAAAATAAAAAGAACTCATATTAGACATGCACTTTATAAAATATACAATGATTGATAACTCAGTCTGTAATAGGAAAATTAACCTGTTCATCAAGAGGCATAATCCATGAGTCCCACGAACCATCACCAACTTCTCTAACAAATGCAAACATAAATAATTAGTGAAAATGAGAAAACTTCATTATTTGGCACATAAAATCAAAGCAATAAAGTGAAATACTAAGATATTTCAAAATCATGCCAAATTTCTATTGCAAAAGCATATCACGATTGATTTTAGCTCGCCCAAATAAATTTTTGCTACAAAACGTGCCAGAATAAATGTCTAATGAATCATACAAGCTCCGACGTGAGTGCTTACATGTCCCTGAACAATGGGTGCTACAAGAGTAATGTTGTATTGAGAATTATTAGTTGGAACATACATTGATGAAAAGCAATGAATATATATCTATTAGACCAGATGCCAGGCAACCAAGCTGATGTCCCCCAAGTTATTTGGCAATCAAAACTGATCACACGTCTATAAGGCTTAGGAAATCTATTTGGCAATTGGATAATGACCAAGTCAGTTAGTAAAGCTGTAACGATAGCAAAAGGAAACGCACTTAAATCATGATTCCCTGTTTTTGTTATTAAAAGATAGGCCTCGTTGGGCTTGGAAATTGAGTCAGAATTGGATTGCTTTTGGGTGGTATGAGAATCAATCCTACTAATTCTGCTCCTATGTTTCCAGAAATAAAGAAAAGCCATAGCATGTAGTGCATAGATAACATACACGGGTTAGAATTCTAAACTAATGTAGACAGTTAATTTCTATAGAAAAATCAAGCAAGCTTAACTCAATTCATAATTCCTGTTCTTGATACTAAGAAAACGATTGGCAGGATCTCTTTCCTATGGATTCTCTACATAACTTGGCACATCAACAAGAAAGAGTTCAATATACAGCATAACAGATATGCTAATATGTGAATAATGGTTAAAGAAGAAGATTCCTATTCTTGATGTTATTAAAACAAAGGATTGAGACGATCTCTCTCCTAATGATTCCCTGCATGATTGCCACATCAACAAGAAAGAGTTCAAGATACAGCATAATAGAGATGTTGATATGTGAATAAAGATTGAAACGAGATGAAGAAGAAGACACATTCAAACCACATAAAATATCTAAGAAACAAGATCAAGAACCATCATTCAAACCGTAATGTTCACACTATTAACAAAAAAAACGAAAGAAACAGTAAGAATTCATTAAAACAAAAGAAAAGAAAAGAAAAGAAAAGAAAAGAAAGAACCCGTACATGCAATACCCCGGGGATCCCGACCAGTCGCTCAAAAGCTCAGTGAAGTGCTTCACCCCTCGATTCTTGCACTGGTCTCCGATCCCTGTTCCAAAACAGAGCATCAAGATTCATCCACACATCTGATCATTCCCAAGAACTCCGAGAAAACGAGAGGAGAAGCAACGACGTACCGTGCAAGACGATGAAGGGGATGGAATACGAGAATGGAACAGCGACGGCAAACATGGCAACCATGATCGGCAGCGAAGACCAAGCCATCCCCTCCGGCAATTAGGGTTTCTCTCCCTCTCGCTATCGAATGAGGGAAAGGCCTCGAATGAAACAGAGAGAGATATATTGCTGTCTTGGACGAGGGGACTTGGATCCCGTCACCGCCCGCGGTGAGATCCACATGATTGACCCTCTTGGTTCACAATGCAAGTGTTTGAAATAGATGCGGGGTACGAATCCCGGGTGGTGATCTCACCGAGAGCTGGGAAAATTTTCAAATTTTGAAGGTTGTTGGAAGTTGGAACAATGAGCACTCATCTATCTTTCGTGATCCTGGCCGTTGGATGGATCTCGAGATCGGATATGATTTTTAGATGTTTTACCATTTTTACCCCTGGCGTGTCAATATGGGGATGGTGTTGTTTATTATAGAATTTTTATAATTAGACGCATCAACTAGTATAATAAGGGTTCCATAATTAGCGAAGAACTTTTTAATAAAAAAGAAAAAAGATTATTGAGAAAATAATTGTACTTTTGTAAAATTTTCATATTATTTTGAGCAAGAATCCAAAGACAATTTATACAATATATATATACACACACACACATACAATTTTTATATTTTCCATGTAGATAATTAATACTCTTCAAAGATATTTTTGGTAAATTAAGATATATAATCCTTATGATATTTTTTTTATTTTAACAACCTTTTTTTTGTTGTTAAAACTATCCACAAAGTTAACATTTATTTATGGTTTAATTTGATATTATCTTTATCATTCAGTCCTAATCATTATTTCTTGTGATGATTTTTTTAATGAAGTTTTCTTGTGATTTAAATATATTTTTTTTATTGTTTAATTAAAATATTTTTTCATTGCCAACTAAGCTTTGTGGATATCTGTTTCTCTTGAAGACTAGAACAAATCCATGGTTGATTAATTTTTCAAGTCTTCTCTAATGACTAACTCATCCCATGGTTTTTCCTTAGTTGTTAATAATTAATATTAGAAGGGTTTGGACATTATTAATGTTAAAATTATCCACAAAGTTAACATTTATTTATGGTTTGATTTGATATTATCTTTTGTCTTTCAGTCCTTGTCATTATTTCATAAGATAGTTCATTAATTATCACAATCTTATCTCATATTCTATGTTGAATTCTTACCCATAACATACCAACTAAATAGCCATCATGTAGCAAGGATGAATGAAGAAAAAATCAACAGAAACATGTAATGCTTAGAAGCGGAGAAACTTCACTGTTACTTGATATTAATTTTTAGGGATTAATCCCCATTAATTAAACTAATAAGACAACTAAATTTCATTGTGAAATTCATCCATGAAGACACACATGAACTTCCGAATCATAAACATAATGTCACAAAAGCTCATTGATGGTCAGAAAAATTAAGATCGAGTGAGTAGTAGTAGTAGTAATAATAAATAAATTGGTGAATCTGAGGTAATTGGGCAAAGAAATCGTCGAATTTTTTTAACAAAAAAAACATGGACAACCTCTACCTCTACCTCTGATGAAGAAAAAGAATCAAATACCAACTCTCCATTGCGGAGGATGTACAAAAACAACACTTTGGAGTAGCATTAATAAGGACTTCTTCACCCAATAGAATTCAGTAAGTGGATTATACAACATAGTACCTACCTTGTTGCTAGTTGTCGCCTCATGAAGTAAGTAGTCACAGCATATCTCTAGCCAGCCTCAAAGGTTTGTCTTCTGAGTATCCCTGATCGATACTTGGCAGCTTGAGCAAGTGATGTTCCGACCCTTCCTCGTCACTAGCCTCCATTACTAATGAAACAACTGATTCTGACCCATCATCTGAAAAATACCAACATTTTCCAATGGATTCAATTGGAGTTTTATATTCTAAACAAGAAGACAAGCACTTCCATTTGCATTCCATTGTGGTGATTGATGAAACATTAGGTAATTTTGGAAAATCATCGCATTGTGAACAAGAACTAAATACTTACCTGAGTTTTCTGGATGGTTTGCTAAGTGCTCAAGTGATGTAGCAGGAATAATTTCAGGAAACAGGCAGTTGCAGAAAGAACCTGAAATTTTAAAAGTATCAACTAAACCGAGAAGTAGTAACACTTAGCAAAGGCTAGAGACATGATATGAAAAGGGTAGATACCTAGTCTGGCAAGGCGATTTACCCATCCGGGGATAGGTTTCCCAAGCAAGCGCCTGCAAACATCATCAGTAAAATGGTTGCAGTTCTTGGAAATTAAGTGATAGGTATCCCCATGGTAATTTACAGCAAGGTTCTCTATGAACAAACGAAACTCAGATCGGGACAAGTTGGTGCTGCCCAACCACACTGTGCGTCTGTAAATAAAGCCAGGGCAGCTTTTTGGTTCCACCTCAAACACACCACTTGTTGGATAATCATGTGCTCCAAAGGCATACTCCATGCCATATGCTGTTTCATCAACTAAACATTAACGAATATTGAAAATTATACTCATTTTTGCTAGATGGAGTACTTGGGTAAGACAACTTTGTTCTTGTTTCATTATGACACACCAACCAGCCAAACATTAAAAAAATTTCATTAGAAATTCACATTATTTTTGCATGGAAATGGCAGTTGAAGTTGAGGTCGAGGCGAGGTTTTCCAGACATTTGGGACTCAAAGAGTTATATTTGTCACATTAAGATGGTAACAGGAACTTTAAAGGAAATTGACAAAATTCTTGAATATCATCATTATTCTTTTCCATGCAACTCAAGACAAATGGAGAAACACACTTTATATATACATATATAAATATAAATATATATAAAGGATGGATAATTAAAGGCCATCTACCCCTAAAGATCATAGTAGAATTTATAGAATACTGCAATTATAGGCATGGAATAACATACAAACAAAACCTTAAAGTCTACGTGCGTGCACACGCACATAAAGGATCTATGCAGCTTTTTCTTCAACATAGACCAGATGTGCCATAAGATTATATATATATATATATATATATAAGAAACATAGCATGTCTATTAAACTACAAACCTGAACCAAACATTTCTGTGAAAAAGCTTAACACTCTCGACAAACTATTTCCTGCTGCAGCTATCAGTAAAGTGCTCACCTCATAATGAGGCACGGCAATCTTACACCACTCTGAATTTCAATGCAGATACATTCCTTGCATTCAGTCATCTAAATACGTTGCTTGCACCAAATATCTTCTTTGCTTTACAAACCCAATTCATTAAAAAGTCGGATGTTGCATATGAATCATCCTTCCTCACAAAACTCCTAAATGTTATCCTATGAATTAAGGACTATAACAAATAAACTTTATCAAAAACTTTTCTTTCCTTGATCCAAGAAAACTAGGTAAATGATCATCTACACATAATCTCCTCATCTTAATCTTGTTCTTATCAGTGTGTTAGCCGAGGCATGATTCCTTCTGCTCAATAGTATTCCTTTGTAGACAGATTGTTTTCTTTCCCATTTCTTCTCTTTCGGAATATTAACTAAGCCACTAATGAGCAATCAATCACTCCAAGGGATTGATCCTAAGATCTTAAAATACATCTATTTTATCCTACAACAACCATGAGACAAAACAACTCCAATATTCCAACAAAATACTGGTATACTAATTTAAAACAGATACAATTATCAAATCAAGATCCGTGAATCCCTAGAATTACTCCAATTTAGGGCTCAAAGAGAAAACAATGAACAGATTGCTGCTGTTTCTTATCCAATCAAGCCGAGATAACAACAATGTAGCACCAACATCTTGAATTCCAACATTCAAATCATGTCAATAAGCAACGCAAACCAAAATTGCATAAAATAACAATGCAAATTAAGGAATTCACCTTCAATCCCTGAATGAAAGATCCCAAGGCCGAACCAATAAAGATAGTTGTTAACGGTTGTGAGATCATAGACATTCAAGTAGAGATGGGTCGTCCTCCCACAATCACCCTCGCCATTGCTCACCTCCTTCATCGATAAAAAGAAAAACAACCAACCTCGGATTCAAAGAAGAAAGGGAACCCTAGTTTGCCGGCAACCGAAGAAAGCCTCCAGCTCCAGCATGAGAGAATGAGAGAGATCCAAGAATACTAATAACCGACGGGATCGAAGGTTGAAGTGGAAACCCTAGATTCGAAGAGAGTGATGAATTTCTCCTTGGAAAGAAGAGCAGGTATCAGCCTTCGCCATTGATACAAATACAGAGCAAGAGCATACTCGTAAATCAAAGCCTCCGAATAGTTTCAAATCTTGGTAACTTATATATATATATATATATATATATATATATATATATATATTTATGATTTTAAAAAATTAGATTTATAATCATTTATAAAATAATTTATATTTAAAAAATGTGATTATTATAGTTAAACTAATGGGTATACTTGAGATATAAATCTCATATACGAGGCAAAAATATGTTTCATTTTCCTAAAATAATTTAGTCAACTAATGCAATAACTGATCATTAACATGTATATATATATATATATAAAAAGAAAATCTCAATTGTTCAAATTATATCAAAGAAAAAATTTTACATGATTATACATATATATATATTAGTTCACCACCTGAAACTTGTTGTAATAAACGCCAATTTTATCAACTTCACTATTGAACATTAACACTAAAGATTCACAAAACAAAGTAACAAGATGATCCAAGAAAGGGCAAGGCACATTAATATGGAGCTCATATAAAGATAGAACTCAGTCGTTGATGTGATAATGTACAAATATACAGCATTATATTCATTGTTCTTGGACTTCAAATTCCTTGGCAATTGAAGTCCTCAGGCTCAACCACATTGTAGTACAAAGATGATATTCTGCCATCAAACTTGGATACAACATGGTGAGCTTGTAATCCACAGTATTGCTTTCCGAGACGAGCTATACATATGTCGATGATCTTCTTGAACATGTTGTCTTCTTGGATGAATGGTTGTTCGATGAACTCCGTCAATGGCATCCACTGAACAAGAGTATACACTCAAATTAATACGACTCTTTGACAGGTGCTATTTTTTCTGTTTTTAAGGGGGAAAAATAGCGAGCATGCATGATTTTATTGCAAACATGTTTATAGAGAAATTTTCGTATTTCGATGATTCTATTGCCTTCTAAGTATGACTGATAGTTACCTTTGCTGCCTGAATTTCCAGCTCATCGACTTGAATTTGGCTGGACGAAGGTTTAAGCATACAAATGAAGAACAAATCCGACTTTTCAAAAGCCACATGGTGTACGTGCCTGACTCACACACAACAAAATCGATGATTGAGCGAGCATGTATTTCACAAACACCAAATTAAAAAAAAAAAAAAAAGATGTTATGAAGAACGTAGAGTTTGCCTGAAAGCAATCACTTCGACGAATTCTGTATCAATCTGCAAAATTAACATTTGTAGCACATTTGATTTAACATTGAGATAAAGGTCGAAAAAAGAAGTAACATATAGAACATGTGTGTTTTCTTACTCCAGTTTCCTCTTTCACCTCTCTCACAACTCCAGAATAGATTTCCTCAGACTGGAAATCAGTAAACGATAATATCAAGCACGGAAATCGATAATTATTTTGATGAAAAATAAATTCTAGCAAGACAAATAAATACCTCGAGTATAAATCCAGTGGGAAGTTTCCATACACCTTCTGTTGCCGAAGAACAATATTTCTCTTGTACCACAAGCACCTGTCGAGATTAATCAAGATGTCGGGAATTCGCTAGACAACAATTGAACTAATAATCCTACATCAGTTCATTTTATAATTTTTGATTTGAATGCACATGTTTGCGTAACTCATCCTGATTACTTATAAGCATGCTACCTCATTTTTTTCATTGATGACAAAACCCCCAACACCGACTTGATGCGAAGCATTGGCAGGAAGCATGCAAGGTCCGTTGGGAATCCAATATGTTAGCATGACATATGATTCCTCCGCATGGTGATACTTGAAACCTTCCTAAAATATGCAAGTGATTCAAAGATGGTTGAAATTACACTCGAGATGTTTAAATAATCGAAATTGCGAAAAAGATGTTGATATAAAACAGTGAAATCAGTATTACCTTCACCGCAATGGGGACAAGCTCTGAAAATTGTAGAGGTAGCTTGAGCCACACCCCTTTCTTTCCCTACAATATCACTCAAAGATGAATTCCAGAACACGGCATAAAGACGAAAAACAGTTAAAGAGAAATTAAACAATTGTTTGAACGAGCACAATCACTATCATGACACAACTAACTCGACAAAAAACGATGTAAATTGGGATACAACTAAATAAAGTAACAATCTAATGTAATATGAAGAATCAAACTAAAATAATAAAACAAAGCATGAAAACAAAAGCACCTCTAATTTCCATTGAGAAAGAGAAACATGAAGAACAGAAGCGAAGGCATTCGCATTCCGAGGTAATTTCTCCGAATTAATGACAATGCCCCCATACTCATCTTCGAATGCGTCAAGGGTATAAGTTTTTCGGGACGATGGCCATGGATTGCCGGAGCCATTTCCATTTAGTTTCGAGAAACTATTGTCTAATGACTTTTTGGGAAAAACTGCATCAATTTCTTCTTCACTTGAAGTACAAGCAATTGAACAAGAAGCCTTCAACAAAAATCCTGAAAAGAAATCATCTCAATCACATTATCTGATGCATAGGTCACAAATTAAGCAGCGAACATGTTTGCTAATGTATATAAACTGGAAAAATGAGTACAAAATGGGGGAAATTTAGGAAAAAGGTCAACTAAATTACATTCAATGATGCATAAATTAATCACAAGTTAATCACACTGGAAAAAACAAAGCAAACTCAGATCAATTAAGATCTTCAAAATGGGAAATTATATCATCTTAATCACATCATTTGATGAATAAATCACACAAGTTAAGCACGTAAGTAAAGCCTACAAATAAAAAAAAATCAACAACAAATCACAAACACAACGCCAAGAAGCACAATGAAGAACAAAGCTAAGCACTAAACAAGTGTACAGATATACTCAAAATGAAAAAAAAAAAATAAACCACATTAATGCATAAGCATCTTTAAAAATGGAGAAGAAAATTTTAGCAAATAAAAACAGCTAAATCTATGCATAAATCACTACTTATTCACTAAACAAAGACCCCCAAAAAAAAAAGAAGCAAAAATAGAGAAAGAAAAAAATAAACATAATGAGAAAGACATCTATATACAAACCTTTAGCTGAAGGGAAACAGAGAGCTTTGGAGAATCTCAGAGAAGGATTGAAGCAGGGCTTTCTCAAGAACAAAACCTCAGAGTTCCAAGAATCAAACAACTTATGCTCCATCCCAATAAAAATCCTCCTAAATAACACCTCCAAGGCAATGTAGTATTACCCTCTCTCACTCTATGTATGTAGATATATATAAAGATATTATAATAAAAAAATCTTGAACAATCCCCTCCACAAGTTCACAACCACAATGTATGGAAAAATCTTTGTTGGAAATCAACAAAAACACTACTTTTTTCCATGTGTTTAAAAATCAAAGCATTGCTAGCAAACAAAGCATAAAATCATACAAATAATTTATGCAGAGAAAAAGGGAAGATGGTGATGTGTTTGGTCCATTTCTGGTTGATGGAGGAGTTGGAGAGCATAAGGCAAATCAAGTGGAGGGATTGGATTGGAAGGACTGAATTGATAATTAAAGTTTAGTGAGGGGGTTTTGTATAAAAACAAAATTACATTGAACGGCAGCCTTCCGTTGCGATGTTGTTTTCAAGTTTTGCGAAACACGTGGATTTCACGTGTAAACGCACAAGATGTTCAGGATAAGCTACACGTGTTCCGACATCGTGTTTTACTCTTTGATGACGTGGCTCCCCGGTTTCGCGCATTGAATGCCACGTGTCCGTGCTTAAAATAGTTAAAATACTTTATTAAGTTAAATAAATTTATTCATGGACCCCATGGTACCATGGTACATGACACATTGTCTGTGAATTTCATATATATATATATATATATATATAAACATTTTAATCAAAATGATTAGTTAGCATTAAAGGATTTATTAGCACGGGATTTTTTATATAGTGTTTGTGTTTTTTTTATAAAACGGATTCAAGACATAAATATATTAAAATATTAATTCTTAATTAATACATTTTAATTTAAATAATAAATTGTGCAAACTAATGGTCTTAATCCAAGTGGAAGAAAAAATTTATATTATTTAAGCAAATGATTTAGTATTCGATTACTACTGATATATATATATATATATAATTCACAAGATATTCACTTAATTCCAAATAATTGCTAAATTCTAGCCCAAAAATGAGAGAAGCCAACTCACAACGCTGGAATATTTCCTAAATAAAACATTCAAATTTAAAAACATCAATGGAAACAAATAATCATCCCTTAATTCAGCCTATAATACTCCTTTCTCTTCCATTAAAATTTAATGAATTTTTAATACCATTCACTTCTTAAGATCTGCTCTTAATCCTTCTCTACCATCTCTAACAAGATGCTTACATGCTTTCCTTGTCTTAACTCCAAATGCCTCTTAAGGGAAATTACACACCAAGTAAGTAGAAAACACATGCAATTATCTTTGATTTATATCTATCTGAGTATAGTTAATACTTGTTCTTCATTTTTATTTTTTTATGAACTAAATTATTTAATGGAATGATACATCCATATATATATAGATAAAGGACATGTCAATGAAGACAATGAAGGTGCAACATAATAAAGAAGAGAAGGCCAAGAGTTCAAGTGAAGTAGCTGAAGTTTTGAAGGCTAAAAGAGAAGAAGAAGAAGAATGGATAGCAGAGGCTGAGCCAGGAGTGTTCATAACTTTGGTTTCATTGCCTAATGGTGCTAATCTTCTCAAGAAGATACGTTTTAGGTGCTTTGTTTTTTTAACATAAATACCTTTCAAAAGTATGTGATTCTATTTGTGGGAATAGTCATGAAAGCAAATAATGTTTGTGAGTATATTTAAATTTATAGTTTTATGTGATTTGAAGGGAGGAAATGTTTGATGCTTGGGAAGCTCAGAAATGGTGGAGAGATAATTGTGATAGGGTTATGGCACTTTACAGTGTAAAATCTCATCAAGAGGTGATTTTTCTTTATTCTTTATTTTTTTTATTGTATATATTATTTTTAATAAGATATTTTCCAATTTAATGGTTCAGATGAATTTAAGCTATAATTTGTAGGAATATGTTAACAAATAAATTTGTAGGGATTTTATAGATACTAAAAAAAAAAAGAGTTTCAACATCAACTTATTTTATATATATAAGTTTATTATAATATAGTCCTTGACGATGGGATTGATTTAAAAATTTAGTTCTTTTATTTAATTTTGTATGCTTATGAAGGATCAAGCTCAATTCTTCTGCATTTTACTTGCATTTTGCATCTGCAAGACCCCCCTTGACTCAACAGCATCCCAAGAAACTCAAGAATGTGAAGAAGAAGAAGAAGAAGAATCAATCACAAGTAGTAACTCTGACAATTCAAAGCATCAAGAGAATGAAGAAGGAGAGAGCTCAAGAAAGTGCAGCAATGAAGGAATGGAAGGAAAGGTGGTGGAATGGGTGGTCGAAGATGAACCCGGTGTCTTTGTGACCGTCCGATCATTACCTGACGGCTCAAAGGAACTCCGACGTGTTGAGCTCAGGTTATCATCCTTCACTTCTTCCTAACAGCGTACCAATCACATAATATATACACACACACATGCCAACAGAATTTGTAATTGTTTGTATATACACACACCCTTCAAAAACATAAAAGCTACATATCTACATACATGACTTGGAAACATATATGTATGTATATATGTATTTACATCGAAATCTTGGCTTTAGAGGGGTACATCTACAGACAACAGAATTTGTAATTGTTTGTATATACACACACCCTTCAAAAACATAAAAGCTACATATCTACATACATGACTTGGAAACATATATGTATGTATATATGTATTTACATCGAAATCTTGGCTTTAGAGGGGTACATCTACAGACAACTATAATTTTGCAGGGGTGTAAGTGAAGGAAACCATAATGCATTCCAATAGTCCTGCTAAATGGCGTGTAGGGAAATGATTTCTTATTGCATTTGAATCTTATTCTTTATGTTTTCTATTTTGTGCAGTCGAGAAAGGTTCGGTGAAGTGAGGGCAAGAGTTTGGTGGGAAGAAAATAAGACCAGATTACACGAACGGTATTCGTGAATCAAGATTGCATTAGTAGAGTTAACTCAGATACCATCTTTACTAAGGTTGTCATTTTTCATGCTCTTTTCCAAATCAATGGATTCCTGTCATTCACTAATTAATTTTAACTTCATCATGTTTAGCAAACACCAAGAACATTGCTGCATTATGATATGGTGACACAGTCTTGGAGTTAACAGAGTTTGATTGTGTTGATTGATAGAACATGTGTAACAGTTCAAAATTCTCACGAAATAGACCAAACAAACATATGTGGATAAATTACAGTGTCAATGAAGCATGTAAACAACATAAATTATAAGATATGTACAAGCATGTTCTCAAAATATTAATAGAACATGTCTGCATGTTGCAATGAACAACAAGATCAAATCAGTTCAAAACTATCATTTGATATACATGCAAATATTGATATATTAAAACCCTAACCACGCACGTAAACAGCATTGTCAATGCTAACGAAACCGAAAGAAATACTTACGTTGCTGGTATAGCTTGGTCATCATATATGAACGCATCTTCCCATCCAAAAAGAGGCTCCATTGCTACATCCTTCTTTGTGAAAACAGACGCGTGCTCTCCCTTGTCTTCTTATCAGATGAAACAGTCACTAACATGCTCAAGATATTCTGAAGAATGTTTTGCCATGTAAGTGATACAGTCATATATACTGAATCAGATACATAAAACATACCAACTGATTGAGCTAGAAGTGCCAATATTTCTAGTCACTACTTATCCTCCGATCAAACCAACAAAGTACACATCGGCAGAGTGCATGAATCCCTGGACAGAACTCGCATTTCAAATTCACATTCATCCTCCTCACTGGCCTTCATTTGCAAATGCAGATCACTGATGACATTGGATATGACATCCCTATCAAGATGCATCTTGTCCCCGGACACAAACTCAAAAGCTCTGCTGCCAACCTCAATAACACTACACCCGGCCTCTTTCTTGCCCCCGTATTTCCTAATTATATCCTTGACTCTCTCCACATCTCTCCACCTTCTCCCCCCGGCATACAAATTCCTCAACATAACAAAGTTCCTCCCATCTCTCGGTTCAATCTTAGCCAGCCTCTTCATCACTTTCTCAGCCATATCACGATCTTCATATGACACGCAAGACGAAAGCAGAGAAGTGAGTATTATCTCATTAGCCGGGAAGGGCATTTCATCGACCAACCTCTCGGCTTCCATTAGATACCCTCTTCGACCCAAGAGGTCCACCATGCAACCATAGTGCTCAATCTTGGGCACAATACCATAAATTCCCATCTCTCTAAACAGCCTTCTCCCTTCATCTACTAGACCACCGTGGTTACATGCAGACAATAACCCCATCATCGTCACCTCATTCGGGCACTGCCCACTACTCAACATCTCTCTGAAAACATCGAGTGCCTCCTTGGCGCATCCATTCACCGCAAGCCCATTTATCATAGCATTCCAAGCAGAGGGAGCTCTTTCATGCATGCAATCAAACACTCTTTTCGCTTCATCAACATCACCACATTTTGCATACATATCCACCAATGCAGTAGACACACTACCCATGCATTCCATGCTTTTCTTTTGTATATACTTGTGAATCCAACGACCAAGTTCAAGAGCACCCATATCAGCAATTGCCGGAATAATGCTCACCAAAGTCACTTCATCCGGCTCAAACAAGCAGGAACCGGACTGCAACTCCCGGAACAATTCCAAAGCCAAGAGTGGCTGCCTGTTCTGGCAGTACCCACCGATCATGGCATTCCAAGAGAACAAATTCCTCTCCTTCATACCATCAAACAATGCCTTTGCAGCCTCCATATCTCCAACCTTACAATACCCGGACAACAAACTGGTCCAAGAGACCACGTTTCTCTGTGGCATTTCATCAAAGACCTTCCGAGCAGAATCCAACTCGCCCGACTTCACAAGAATATCAATCATAGCATTAAACGCAGCGACATCCTTCTCTGGCATCTCCGAGAACAACTCCATCGCAGCATCCTTGTGACCAGCCCTCGCATAGCCCACACTCATGGCAGTCCAAGAGGCGGCGCTCCTCTCACGCATTCCATCAAACACCTTCCGAGCAGAAATCAGATCACCCATCTTCACATACATATCAAGCAAAGCAGTGGAGGAGAAGACATCAGCGCAAAAACCAAGCTTGAGGACATGGCCATGGATCTGAGGGCCTTCTGGACGGGGAGAAAGGCCGTGAAGGCTGGCGCAAGACTTGAGAAGGTAAGTGAAGGAGTAGCTGTCGGGAAGGAGAAGAGAAGGGAGGCTCCGGAGATGGCGGTACAGGGAGAGGGCGGCAAGGAAGCAGCGGTGGCCGAGGAGGGAGCGGAGGAGGGAGTTGAAGAGGAAGGGGTTGCCGGAGAGGAGGAGGTGACGGCGGAGAAGGAAGGCGTGGATGGGAAGGAGGGCGGAGAAAGGAGGTGCTGGAGATTGGGTCAGGAGAGACGAGCAAAGCCTCGATTGCATTGATTGCATTTAGATGGAAAGAAAGTAGCTCATTTTTAATAACTTTTTTTAAATAATAATAATAATAATAATATTATTATTATTATTATTAAATTTGAAACATGAATTATAATCATACGCTTTGAGGTTTATTTAAATATGCCCCCTTATTTTTTAAGATTATATTTAAGCTTTATTTCAGGAAGTTTCTTTCTACAGTGTTGAAGATAAATTAACTTTTGACAATAAAACCAGATTACATTGATAAAATTACAATGTGTAAGCTGATGATGAATTAAAATTAAACTCAAATGCTGTCAAAATTATGTCCCCCCTCGTCCTTGGTTTTTAGTTGGGTGGGAGACCGTTGCAAAAACGGTGAAGGGCAAGATCAACACCTCACCTCGAGATCGGTGCACGGGTTTTATTCTTTTTTCTTTTCTAGCTCGGATCAGCACTGCAATGCTTTCATCTACTTTCTTTGTTTCAAATAGCAAGATAAAATTTTAAAATGAGATTTAGATTTACTAAATATTTTATGAGAAATACTAAACAAACAAACAAATGAACATTCGCTGAACCCAGAAGCGCCATCACATTCCCTTTCTTTTCTTGACTTTTCCTTTTAGAAGATGATGTAAAACAAGTGGCAACCAAAAAAAAATCCCAAATATTTCTTTCTTTATTTATTTCTTTCACTTTGACAAAGCACTTTGCTCAATTGATTCCTGACCTTGAAACCATCAGTGAACCATGATAAGATAGAAGATAAAAAAGGACCACACGACCCACTATACCTTTGGTTTAGGCCCTTTACCTTTAGGGAGAATATCTTTGAAGAGTTCTTATTGTTCATGTATTTTAACGTTAAATCCAACAGTACACTCCATTGCATGTCCCTTCTCATAAATTAGTTTCCAGAAACAGACTACAAAGTGGCATGCCACTTGAACAAAGCTGAGAACCAAGCAGGGCGTTTTAGAACAAAAACATGACACTTCTGCAAGTAGGTGCGAAACGGCAAGTCAAAAGAAAATAAGGTAACATATACCATCAATCTCAAGGAGTAGAAAATTTAGCCATGTAAATGGCATGTTGGAATGGGTGGTTGGGCACCTACGGCAAATAACAAATGACCGTTCAATAATCAGTTGACAAGTTCCAACAGATAATATCAGGTTTATGTTCAAAATGTCCTACAAACCAATTCATGTCAAACAATTTCATTTGTGTGCGATGAATGGCTGTTTTAATGGCGCACACAAACATCTAAAATCTTACAAAAGCTATAAAAGATAAACTAACCTGTCTAGGTTAATGATTTCAAATCCTCATGCTGACCATTTTAAGATGCTTCTCAGAACTCCTCTAAAAATCAGCAGCATACAATGTGCGCCAGAAAAAAAGAAAAGTGTCGGATTGCACAAGCATTGGATAAGCATTCATTGCTAGCTAGTCGGTGGCTTTTCATTTGCGCACCCTTTGCGGTTGCAAACAGTTCGGAAAGGATAGTTAATGTTGCCACATTTGTCGCATGTCCAGCTACCTTCAGGGGCACCTGAGTTATCCTTGTTCCCAGAAGATCCTGAATGTGAAGCCTGGCAAGAGAATGACAACAAAATTATGGACCAAACGGGGTGAAGAAATAATTAGCTTCATTATAAGTTGTTTGATCTCAACAGGTTTATGACACTGATAAAGAAAGTATGCATACCCACCCACCCCCCCCCCCCCCACAAAAAAAAAAATCTAAAAGAGGCTTCACATTGAAATGAAGACATCCTGATTGAAACAATTGGAAGCTACATAACTCTATCTACATATATTGTTACATAAAAAAACAGACAACTAACGTTCTGCAACACAACAGAAATGAAAAGCAATTAATCCTGCTCTTATAAACTCTACAAAGAGCAAGCATGCACCATCTCCCAATAAATCAGATAAGCAAGATAACTTACAGACAATGGCCTAGGAGTTCCACATTTCTTCATGTTGCAGGTGTCTCTAAATGAAAAGTTGACATTTGAACATTTGGGACAAATCCAATCCCCTTGTTGAAAGCCATCAGGCCCTGAAGAAAGAAAAAAACAATCAAATGGAGTCTGCACATCACCTTATTGAAAGTGCAGCACAAATGAATTCTTGGAATCAAACTATATTTACCAATACTAAATAAATCAAAACAATATATGTTATGTCTACTGCTAATGCAGATTATTTATGACTGCAACTAAGGGTCAAACCAATGAAACAAATAAATTGGTTATTGATTAAACTTTCAACGAAAAATTTGTAAAAAGCTTAACCACAATGTCTCATATCACAATCACCAAAGAGAAGAAATTATTGATCTTGACCAATCAAAAAATTAATGAAAATCAGGAAGATGTGTTCATCTTAAATCTTAGAGCAAAGACCATAACACACACAAAACAGGAGAATTTTCTTCTTTTTTAGAAAAAGAAACAGCGCAGGCTTGGAGGCCAGCCATGAATCATGTCATTAGCTTCTCTTGGAGGCTGAAACAAGGGACAGAATCATTGCATACCATCCTAAAAATATTATAGATATGTACACACTTAAGACAATAGAGCATATGTTTACCTCCGCGACGTTTACGAGAAGCATTGTTATCAGGTAATTCTCTACCAGACCATGGACTAGGAATCTGGACAATTAACAGACCACAGATAATGCTTCAACAAGATTACCAAGGGGCAAAACTATATTGATATATTAAAAAGGAAAAAAAAAAGCCTAAAAACAAACATACAGGCAGTGGAGACCCCTGGAACCCATATCCATATCGCTCCATACCAGGAATATGGCCATAACCCATACCTAAAACAAGCAGTGACTATCATAACAAGCCAACAAATGAAACCAGCAATCCAGTTCTGTTAAGAGAGAGAGAGAGAGAGAGAGAGAGAGAGAGAGAGAGAGAGAGAAATAGAGAGAGAACCTCCCATGGGCCCAGGTGGGCCATATGCAGCGAGAAGTCCATATGGTCCAGGAGCACCACCACGTGGTCCGTAGTCATAATGCATACCAGAAAGTGAGAATGGTGCTCCATAGCCTCCAGACATTCCAAGGGGCAGTGGCGGAGGAGCTCCAATACCACCAAAATAGAAAGGTGGCGGATGATCAAAAGCAGGACGACTAGGTGTCGACCTCATTGTCTGGTCAATAACCAGATTTTATCATGAGAACATATATCTGTAATTGTTACACTGTCCAAGCATGTTACAATATACTGAAAGTAATAACTCCAACCAGTATAAAAACTAGAAATTAAAAATTACCACCATAAAAAAAATGGCGCGTTTGATCTTTGCACTTTCTAAACTGACAATAGATATTACCATCATTTAGTCATTTCTTAATTTGTCTGAATTACAATCACAGGCTGATCTCCATGAAGATACCCCAGTCCACCAGCAACATTTAGCATTCTCATCTGTCACAAGGCTATTGATCTACTCATTGGCCCTTTTGCCCAGAAAACATCTTCTCCAATAAGAAAAGAAGCAAAAACGAAACAACATATTCTGGCAATTATATGTGTAATAGCATATTCCACAATGAAATCCTCTAGAAACAATGTGTTATGTGCTCACCTGTATAAAAAGTTACAACTTCAATAAAATTTCACCTGATAAATCCCTAACTTGGCTTTAAAGGAAATCTAGCAGCGGTTTTTTATAGTTTATGCTAATGGATGTTTAGCTGGTAATTGTGAATGAGTCGAAGCATTAAATATCTCTACATAAGGTAGTTAATCATTAAAGAGCATCATGCCCTAGATGTGGGATTGTCCAGCTGTGGAATTTGATAAAATGTGAACTGAACAAATACCAAATAATTCAAGGAACTGAGGAAGTTGAACAATTTAATCAATAAAAACATCAAACCATACAAGAAGAATGGTGCATCAGCCAAAGACTAACCACAAAATATCTCGAAATTAGAAGTACCACACACATCATATAGAATTTAACTCATGAAACAACATAAAGACTGGCATCATAATGCAGGCATGTAAAATAATCCTGCAGTTTATGAGCAACCCAAATTTGGATCCATTGAATCTCCATGGCCTTTTAATGAACAAAGAAAATGAACCTAGTGGAGCTCAGAAAACTAATTTCAAGCTGAACTTGAGTAAAGGATGCTTGTTTAAACTCAGCTTTACCAGGCTTGGGTCTATTTTAAATTATGTTTTGAAGTTGGTGCTTTTACAATTATGATTGTAATGATTTTATAACAGAAGTCAAGGGGTAGCATTTTGCATAACAGGCTTCACTTAAGCTTTATGCTCATCTGTGATCCAGTATCAACACTGCAAAAAACAAATTACTTATTAAGGTAGATTTGAGTGGTGAGATTGGCTTGAGCTGATATCAAGCATCTAAGGCTCAGTTAAGTTTGGTGATACTTCTAATCTAAAGCCATCCTTGCCTCTTAAACTTGGTTCACCTACAAAATTCTTGGAGAGGCACCCAATACTCATATAATTTAGGATAGAAGAAAAGAAATAGTAATTATTGAACAAAGATTTAGAAGATCTGAAAATACCAGCAACATTGATACTGCTGTTATAAATAGATTCCATGAAAATAAAAAAAATAGCTAGTAGGTTGCTTAAAACAGAAAACAAATTCCAAAACTGATATATACCATGATGGAGAGACCAAAATAAAAATTAGAACTTTAACAGATTAGAAATGAAAAACAAAATATCATATTTATTAGCGTGTGCTTGCACTAAGCGTAGAAAAGTTACAAACCTGCCCCTCTTTCCAAGTGTCCCTAGGATCTTATAATGTTCAAAAGACAAATATGTCTAACAAATCACATAGTAGAGCAAAAGGCGAGATGGTTGAATTAAAACCTTCGAAACATCAGTCATATTTCAAACCAACAATATGCACATGAACATGTCATACATATGGAAAATTGAAACCATGAAAAATTGTACTTTTACCACAAGTAAACAACTATTTAAGTAATCAGTCCAAATGGATAATAGACATAAAGCCATATCCCATATGTGTCACTCAAAATTAGATATAAGTGAGGCATTCATAAAGAAAAGCCCTTTAATATCAACAGAATACATATGCACCTACCTGAATGGTTCTACTTAACCAACCTCAAGCTATAGGCATTGAACACACTGAAATTAACAATGAAACTTTTGCTAATATCCCTGGGCAACACTGAAATTATATGTCTTCAACCAGCCAAAAAAAAAAAAACAGTATGCTAACAAACAACCAAACTAGAGATCACATATTAAATGCCTTGAACGAAGTTGACGCCAACAATTGAATCGTTGAAAGAAAAAATGCCATGAATAGCATTAATAAAGCATAGATAAATCAAGCTAGAGTGGTAAACAACAAAAGAGATGCATACCGGGCTAGTTGATGGTCGCGCAGCTCCACATTGTCCCCGATTGCAAACAGTTCTATAACTGAAATTCACATTTCCACATTGTGGGCAGGTCCAATCTCCATCACTCCGTGAAGCTGACAATTTTAACAAGTTCTTTTGACAAAATCCTCAGCAGGATTACATGTAAAATATAATAAAATTACATCAGATGGAATGCAAGAACAAATTAGTCATTCTACTGTGAAAACAGTCCCTCCGGCGCTGGTATTTATGGTTTCCATATGAATGAACCACAAAACCCTAAACATCATATCGTGAGTTATCCGACAGTAACCCGTATATCTAATTATCACAAAAAATTTGACATTGAACATTCATGACTAACAAAACCCCACAAATCCAAGACACTTAACATTCACAATACAATCCAAATCCATCCAAATCATAAAGAAAACCCTAGAAAAGAATAACAATAACAAGAAATCAATCGCAGTTGCAATCAACAAGCTTACTGTTGTTCCGGGACCTCTTAGATCCAACCGATCCTCGATTATCCAACTGCAAAACCAAAAGATCCAGCCAATTAATAAACATCAAAACAATTGAACCTAATAAGAAGGGCTTGGAAAGAGAGCAAACGATCGGGTAAACCAAAAACCCTAGCCTCTGAGAGTGCAGGCTTGAAAGAGATGGAGATATGGAAAAAAGGAGAAACCTTGGCGGAAGACATTTGACGAGATCTCTCGATCGATGGAGGTTTGCAGTGAAGCGAAGCAGGGGGAGACTCGCTTTGAGGCTTTCGCGTGAGTCCGAGACTTCTCTCTCGCTCCGGTTGTTCTCTTCGTTTTATTTCGTCTTTCAAGGGTACCGATGTAAATTGATATATAAATATATTGCATAAAAATAATTATAATTCAGAATAATCTATCGTTCGCGGACAAATTTCTCATTCTCCAAAATATATATAAGTATAACATTTATTTCATTATTTATTTTTTAATTCGAGTTTATTTTATTTTATTTTATTTTATTTTTGAAGTTACTCTTTTGAAAACAAACACCTCAAGAGATATAATACACTAAGAAATTATTAGTTATATAAAATATCAGTTAAATTTTTGGAATTGAATCTAATATCACTTAGATTTTGAGGTAATTATCAAAACTTTAAAAAAAAATCTCACTAAACCTGACATGTTTAATGTCTTGGTTGGAGTATGTACAATTGAGGAAGACACAAGCATAAATAAATAAATAAATTGAATAAAACTTCTTACTCAATTTTTTACATGGATTAATTCTCTCAACTCTAAATTTATAAAATAAATTTTAAAACAAGAGTAACTAAAAATAAAAAGATTCATAAATGAAACGGGTTATAAGCTCACTTAGATCCGACCCGTTTAGAAACCAGATCAACCAGCCTTTTCGGATCCAATTCAATCATCTCCATCCGCTTCTCAAACCCGAATCACGAATTAGACGTGCCGGAAGAGCCTTTTACCGGCTAGTCCACCGCCTCCCCTTGCACTCTGAAAAACCAAAAATACCCCTCGCCAGCGCCCGAATTCTCATCTCCCTGCCCTCGCTAAACCCTAAACAACACTCCATTGCCACTCTCGCGCGCACCCACGGAGCTTGGGGATGTTCGCCAAGCTCTTTCGACGTTGCAGGGGAGAACCGAGCTCCGGCTCTTCTTCCCTTAAGCTTAAACAGGTACACATTGTGGAATCAATCTAGTGCTTCTCTTTGATTCCATTATTCTTGATATCCCTGATGCTTCGAACCATATGTAAATCGTTGATGATTCTCCTTGTGGTTTTAGGGTTTGCTACCACCAGATTGTGATTATTGTAAGAGGATTAGTAGTCAATGTCGGTGTTTGTCTTCTTTGATTGAATGTCATTTTGGTGTTTCAGACACTAGCGATGCTCAAGGAGAAGGAGATTGTTCTTCAAAAGAAGATCTCTATTGAGGCTGAGAGAGCAAGAGAATTCACAAAGGCAAAGAACAAACAAGGTTGGTGCAAGCGATCATTCTTTGCTGTTTATTAGAAATTTCAATGAAATTTACAGTACACTAATCTTTTATGTATATGAAATCAGTATTGTGCCAGTCGTTTTAGTTCTTTCCATTGTGTTGTTTGGTGTTCTCTATTAAAAAATTTGAGCCATTGTATTCTAAATCAAATGATAAAATGTTGTTTGTTTGGTAATTCGGTTTTTTTCTTTTTTGTGCCAATCGTTTTAGTTCTTTCCATTGTGTTTTTTGGTGTTCTCTATTTAAAAATTTGAGCCAGTGTATTCTAAATCAAATGAAAAAATGTTGCTTGTTTGGTAATTCGTTTTTTTTTTTCCTTTTTTGTGCCAGTGGTTTTAGTTCTTTCCATTCTGTTGTTTGGTGTTCTGTATTAAAAAATTTGAGCCAGTGTATTCTAAATCAAATGATAAAATGTTGCTTGTTTGGTAATTCAGTTTTTTCTTTTTCTTCTATGTTCTATATTTGTGCAGAATTAAGCATACTTATTTGCATGCTGCAGCTGCATTAGAAAGCTTGAAGAGGAAAAGGTACTATGAAGTTCAAATGGAGCAACTTGAGAGTTTTCAATCCCGGATTCTTGATCAGGTGATATAAAAGTTACAATGCTATGCCAATCCATATAGTCGTTTCAAAATTTGAACTTTTGTTACGTCAAACTCCACAAATTAATTTTGCTAAAACATTGGCAGGAGCAAAAGCTGCCACAGAAATCGCCAGTTCATTGCAGACAAGTGCAGCAGATGTCCCAGAAAGTGAAGAGCAACTTACAGAATAACAATCTTGGTGGGTTTAACCTCTTGAATAGATTTTATTTTCTCGAGATCATAAGTTACACGGCATTTCTTCATCATCTGTGTGCTTTCATAAAGCTTTTCTTTTTTGTGCAAAATTTTGTTAATCCTTGGATCAGAAAATACTTTGTGTTTCTCTATTGATATTTGAATAGAAGATGAAAAACCATGTCCATGTGGTCCTCTATCTTTAGGCATACAGTGGATTTACATGTAGTGTTTGGAAGAAACAAAAGTAACAGTATTTTTCATAGAAGTTAATATTTGAAAGTGTTTAGCAGACTACAATTCACCTTCAAGAACTTTTGAAAAATTTCCTTCTTGAACTGCCAAACTATTGTATGTTCGATGGGAGGATGCAGAAGCATCATTAAACACAAGGTTCTACCTTCTAGTTTGTGTTAGCTTGGAATACAGCACCCAAGGTTGGGTATTGAATTTTCTATCATGAGAGTGGTAAACAGGGATGTTACAATTGGCAGCATGTATATATGATTTCCATTAATCAGCACTGTTGACAAAAAAAATCATTTTCTCTGAAAACCAATTACCTTTTGTTCTTTCCGTGCACGGTGGAGTTTCTTGTGCAGTCACTCTCTCAGTAAGTTGAAATCTCTACGGTGCAAATAGCTTTGAATAAGTCCATTTTTATATTATTGCAGGTATCTTAATTAGTTTGCTTGCGTTCTCTTGTATTTTCTATTTCTGTCATTGGTAGAAAAGAGCAAAATGGTTGGAAATATTTTCCAAAAATATTTTATACGGCTTCTAAGCTCTGTAACTCTAGTTAATTTGAGAGGCTAGAAACTAGCTCACTTCTCTATGTTTACATCACACCATGCTGTCTGTTTCGCACATTTTCAGTTCAAACTTTTGAATAGCCATTTTGGCGGGTAGCAGCTTATTAGCCTGATTTCTTCCTTGCTGCCCATTCCCTGCAACAGCCTACGGTCTTCGCATGGTTTTCAGAATCAAAACATTGGAAGGACAAACTATTGAACAGTTGCAAAGTTTGACTTATATGAGTTGTTATTAATCGAGTATTTGCTGCTGCTTGTTTTGACCAATTTGCAAATCCTGTTTCTGCGATGATCACCCGCTGACTATCTATACATGTGTTTGGACTGTCTGGTGATCTCTAGAATGGATCGATAAGACATAACTTGATCAAGTTGCAGTCAAAAGAGCTAGATTGGCCTTTACTTGAATTTCATATCCAGATTTTATGACATATGGTGAATTACCCCTGCTGCAGCCTGCTAGATTCGAAAAATTGAGGTTTAAATTGTCATCCTCCCGCTCCCAAGGGAGCAGTCAACACTAGTTGATCAACCTTGAAGAACAAGTATGATATAAAAGTCTATGGTGGTTGAAATTCTTGATAATTGAAGTTTTTTCTTTTATCGTTTCATTCAATGTTCCTGAACTATCTAGAGAAAAATGAACATCCTGACTTTGATAATGATAGATGTTGGAGCTTTGACTCATTGCATTTGATGAACATGCAAAAGAAAAATGAGATGATAATTTTTACTGTTGGATTTTCCTTAACGCTGCAGCTTAAAGATAATACCACTGGCTACTGCACCTGTGCCATGGCTTCTAAAGATGCAGGTTCTAACATCAAGACGGGAAGTATCGGATTAGAAGCCTACTCATTAGCCAGTTATGTCCAAGTATGTATTTCTTTCTCTCCCTTTTGTATATTGAACCTGCACTCTGTTGTTTGAATTCAATCTAGCAAGCCATTTCTGTTGGCATTGCAATGCTTGCATGTTCCATGGTTGAAATTCTGAATATATATGAAACAAATTGATTAGCTTGTCAATTGTTCAGGGCTTCAGAGGTAGACAAGATGAACCTTTTACTTTGGCCTAAAATATATTTCTCTGAATATATGCAACAAATCAAATTATTGGACGTTTGTGAGACTTTTGAACGTTTGTTTGAAGTCAAAGTTCTCTTGTTTGAAAGCACATGGGATTCAAAGCTTTGTATTTTGATCCTTGATGTGATCTTTTGCCAATCATCCAAAGCAAACAAATGAAGTTGAAAAATTCTACAATCATAAAATCATGATTTTAAGGTCAATCATAGGTGAGGTTTCTTTTTTATGCAAAGTTTGCTTATCTAGTCAATGTTACTGAAATTTATTCAGTTAACTTAGATCAGCAATATAGTAAGGTTAGTGTTTGTTGATGTATATTTATTTATAAGGTGGAAGTCCACAACGTTCGTTGAACCATCAGTTTTCATTTTTTGATATCTCACCCAAAAAAAAAAAAAAAAAAAAAAGTTTGTATGCATATCTACAACTAAAGTGGCAAATAAATAAATAATTGATGATGCAAGAAGAGATGACTAAAATCAAATGTTTCCGTGTGGTTCACGATTAAAATGAATTTTTATTCAAAAATTAAAGTAAATATTTAAGTATAATTTATGAATAATGGTTTTTTATTTTTTTCTATAATAAGCAAAATAACGGGTCCTTTGTCATCACAAAGTTATAATAGTTTGTGGAATCTCTATGTCTGTAATTATTAATATTTGCATGCATCCCATATAAGTAAAAAAAAATCTCTCGGTTTTGCAGCGATATTCAATCAAGCACAAAATTTTATAAGGTGTGTGTGTGTGTGTCTATATATATATATATATATATATATATATGGTCCCCTTTATGAACTAAGTCACTCCATCACTTGCGTTCTCCGGAATTAGACTAAGAAATTCAAAATAAATAAATACGTATATATATTAAAACTAAACTGCAAAGTGCAAACCACGTCTCATTTATATAAAATTCAAGAATATTCATTAAAAACCAAATAATTATACAAACACCAAACAAATACCATTCCAGCGTAATCAAATACGTATATGTACACATCCTCTCTCATTTCTCACCATGCCAAAGATCTTATCATTCATTTGATTTTTGTTTTTGGTATTTTTTTTTCCACTTACCCCCCCTCCACTTTAATAATTTCACTCACTGAACCATGAGCTGAGCAAAGCCCATCTGCGGGTACGGCGACAACGGCGACAACGGCGGCAGGCTGAAGATCCCCTTCGCTTCCTCACTGCCCTCCCAAACACTACTCCAGCACGACGGCGTCAACGGCGCCATCGCCGGAATCAGAACCGGAACCTGGACCTTCTCGTCATCCTCCGGTAATATCTCCTTCTTCACAACCTTAACCTCTACTACCTCCTCATCCGCCTCCTCTCTCCTTCTCTTCCCGCCTCCCACGGTCGCCGGCGAGCCGGAGCTCGCAATCTCGTTAGGGAAGTTAAGGATCGCCTTGCAACCACGCATCTGGAAGGCTGCGCGGTCGTAGGCTCTCGCCGCCTCCACGGCGGTGTCGTAGGTCCCAAGCCAGACGCGAGACCCTCTCCGATTCGGATCTCGGATCTCCGCGGCGTACTTCCCCCACGGGCGCTGCCTCACGCCGCGATACCTCCTCTCCGCTGCCGCTGGTGGCGCCGCCGCCGTCACCCACTCCACCGCCGGCGGCTCGTGGTGCGGGATCGATATCGCGAAGGGGCGGCGTTCAGGTTCTCGTTCGGGTTCGGGTTCGGATCCGAAGTGGATTATGGAGCTTAGCGGGTCGTGAATCCGATAAGAGCTAGACCCGTAATCATCGGAGACGGCGATGTCGCCGAGGAGATGCTCGCGGATGAGGTCGAGAGCCGAGGAATCGCCGCATGACGTCATGGTGAGAAGAGGACCGAGTAGTTCTAATCGGCGAGGAAAAGCGGGGTATGGTCACCGGTTGGATGAGAAGGGGGAGTGGAGGGGATGGTGGTATTTATAGGGAGAGAAGCAAGTTGGATATGGGATGTGGTCACCGCGAACGAGAGAGGTAAACGAGAGGAGACTTCTGGGAAGCGAGCAAAAGGTACCGGTTTCGTAATGGCACGCTTGCTTTTTTGTCTTCGTCGATCCGGACGATTCTGACCGTTGGATTGCTTTTAGAACGAAGAGTGGAGTGTGTTAAATAAAGTAATAAGAAAGTTTTTTATTTTAATAAAATTAACATACTCAACCATGCAGGGGAAGATAGTCCAACGCTCATCCTTTACATAGGAGACAATAGTATTACCATTCGCAGTGATATAAAAAAAAAATTTCAGCCCGCGGGATATATTGATAGTTATTTATTTTTTATTATGGGCATAAACTTACAGTTTAAATCTTGTGTTAGTGTTATAGGGTGAAAGTGTATGAGATGGATGATCAATTTTTTTTATCGATTCACACAATCCACAATCCATGCTACTATTATTTGTCAAAATAATAATAATAATTTTTTCCTAATTAAATTTTATCTACATTTAATATATAGATTTATAGAAATGAAAGGTGGTTTGGAAATTGAATTTATATGATTGAGGGTATAGAGCTGGCTTTAGTTATTGTCTATCACCCTCATCTTTTTGTTGGCCGACATGCATAATTGAAGGATGTTATTATTACATGCATGTTACTAAATTTAGCTTGTTTATCTATTTATTTAATAAATTTGTTTATAAAGTAAATTTACTAAATTTAATAATAATAGTTTGTTTTAAAATTTTATGATTTGATTTATTAAAGGTATCATACATGTAAACATGTGTAAAAATAAGGATGAACACTTTACATAAACATAATAATGATAATGATGATGATGATGAAGTTGGGTGAGTTAAAAATGCAATCGTGACTATGATATTTGTTTTGATGAAATGAGATAATTATGGAGTCAAAAACATATAAATATAAGCGCGAAAGTTAAAATCATATAAGTTATTATTGTATTGAGGTGGAAGAGGAATAGAAGAACATATTATGAGATTATTACTTCTATTTGAAATGAGAGTGACTTCAGTCCTGTGACAAGAGAAGTCCGGGTCAATCCCTCAAAGTCACAAATTCAAACTTCATTAAAGTTTAAAAACAAAATGACAAATTCAAAAAGTTAGAAGCTTCTCCTTTTAATGCCACTGTTCACTAAACTCATTCCAGTCATATATATATATATATATATAGAGCAACATGATTTACTATATCCGGGTTTGATAATTTTTCCATAGAATCATGTAGATGATTCGAAATAGTTAAAAATAATACTTTATTGTTATTCTATATATTGAACAACGTGGTTTGAAAGACTCATACTCAATTAAAAATATATATATATACTAATTCTTAGGTTATGGTATATGTATGTGTGTGTGTGTGTGTGTGTATCATTAAACGTTTCTTTTACAAAATCATTTTGACTTTTTCTCTCATTTGAATCATGCTTTGTCCGATAAGGGATGGTGTCTGTTTGACTTTTACTCACTGCATCAGACCTGACTTGGGTTTGATTTCTTAATGATCAAATTAACTAATTGAAGGTCATATTATTATTGTTATTATTATTATTATTATTACTGTAATTAAAAAATATTACATATTTATATCATTATAATATTGCATTGAGTATTAATCCATTACCTCATGTAAATAATTGTAAGATCAAAACAATTTATTTGTATATATATATATATAGTTTGTGTCATGAGGGAAGTCACCAGTAAACAAATTGGTTGTCACATTCCTGACATTGTTGAGGAATTATTTATCCAAAAAAATAACACTGATTACATGTACTAGTGACTTTGATAAACAAGATTAGAATAAGTCTTCATGCTTTCTTATGTTGATAATTACATTGGATGATTGTTTTGTTTCATATTATTTATTGTTTGATGACAAATCTCAATTTTATAATGTAATAAAATATAATCCTTACTTGGATTCCATCTATGAATACTTCTATTATAAGCATTTAATTATACAAGCATTTTGCAACCACCACCACCAAAAATAAGCATCTCGTCTTCTTTTTTTTAATGTGACAACCTAACCAATTCTCTATAAGTTCCAATTAATTTTTTTAATTTTAATTTAACATTTACTTTATAAATTTGGAAGATGCTTGGATTCTTTATTTTGGTTTCTATGTATTTAACCAATTGCTTTTTGGTTAAAAGAAGAAGTCTTCTGTGCTTCTAGAAATGTGATACACTAAGATTTGGAGATAAATTAAATAATCTCAGGGTGAATACAAAGGAGATTTCCAAATGTGGGAGATAAGGCTAGCTATAAAAAGTATACCTTTTTATTATTATAATACAGAAATAAATAAATAAATAAATAAATAAATGCCATGACTAATCTTGATTAGATAGTTGGTTGATTTTTGTTGTTTTTAACATGTGAGTAATAGAAAAGTTTGAAATGGCAATAAAACCATTTCAAAGTTAGATGGGATATCAATTCTTCATATTAATATCCACATAATATTAATATATTATAAATAAGACCCGGTTATTATTTCACTTTGAATCATATGTGTATTTAACCAAATGATTCCACATATATTCAGTATTTTATGCCCTTTCAAAGATCAAGAATTCCCGACTGTGATCTAAATAAAAAAAAAATAATAATCTATTAACAACGAGAGCCCTTCATCTACTAGATCTTCGTATTTTAGCAGAAAAAATAAATTTAAATTTTAGCTCACAAAACTCGTTTATATTTATTAAAAAACTTTTTTTTGATATTCAATTGATGATAAAATAAAAGGAAATCCAGCATCAAATATATTTGGAAAATAAATAACATTAGTAAAAACAAAATAAAGTAGTTAAAGATAAAAGATGAAAGATTGTAGAGTTGGATGGATGATTTGGTTATTAGTGAATAGGCAAAAGATAAGACATCTTTGATTTGTAGCAATGAGTGGGGGACAATGAAAATGGTGCAAGTTTCTTGAGTCCCATGCTGTGGTGTGGCCCACATTCATAACACTCTTTGAGAGTGATTGGTGATGATAAATAGAAAGGCATCCAATTGGGTACCAAGTTGCAATGAAAGTTGGATGAATTTAAGAGGAAAGCATTTAACCTTTTTTTTTTTTTTAATAATTATAGGGACTTGTTGTTGTTGTTGGTTCATGCACCTTTCCTTTGTCATTGAAACAAGATGAGAGTGCCATGTTGGCTTATCCAAAGCTGTGTGCTTGCTTTTGAATATCTGGTTTTGTGTTTGGATTGAGATAAAATAGAATATTATTGTTATTATTATTATTTTAATTTTAGCATAATATTTTAAAGGAATTTAATTATATTGAAAAAAAAAAATGTCAACTCTCTTACAAGTTACAAGTCTCTTTGAATTATTGAGACCTCTTACCATTTTTTCTTTTTTCTTTTTTTTTTGTTTTTGTTTTTTTAATTTAATACATTTGTTAATTGTTTTTGTTTATTTTATGTTGGATAAATTATGAAAATAAAAGAAAAAAGAGATGGAAGGTGATGAGAAGATGGTGCACACTGTGAGAACTGAGACACAAAACAAAAAAAGTGATGGAGTTGTTTCAGATCTCAGAGGTCAAGTGGGTGTTCTTGTTTGGATGTATATATATATATAATTATTATTTCTTATTTATTTATGTTTTTTTTTTCCCATCCACTAGGAACATCAACTTGCTCTGCCTTTTAATGCATGGGCCATGCCTACATGGTCCCAGTTATTTTAAGTTAATTCGGAGAAATAAATAAAAACAAAATAATGTTAATAATAATATAAAATTAAGTCTTTACATGTTCATGTGATTTGAATCTCAGCTGCGTTGAATGAAAGTATTATTATTGTTAAGTTTGTGATTAGACTCTACACATGTTTGTTATTGATGTAATTTGCCCATAAACACTAAAAACATAAAAAAGAAAAAATATTGTTTATATAAATATAAAATCATATATATTGATAGATGTTTAAATATATTTCAATACTAAATATAGAGAAAGTATCCTACATATTTTAATATTGAGGGGATAAATGAAATATTTTTTATTTATTTTATTTTATTATTTTTATATCCTCACTGTACGTGAATTGAGATTTAAACATATATCTCATCAATAAAATATAAACATTTTTATAAAAAAAAAAATTTGATATCAATAAATCAAAAAATTGTGGACATATAATTTTAAACTCTCAATTTGGAACCGGAACAACATAAAAATTATAAAATAAAAAAAAACAAATATGGATTGAAAATTGAAATGACCACCAAAGAGATGTAGAATAAGACAAAAGAGAATATACTATTATGTCCGCCCATTTTTGGAATGTCTTATGACTCTTATCCTGAAAAAATAACTAATAAGTTAAATTTCAAAATTATTATTTCTTTCTTTCTACGAACCAACCCGAGAGTTTAGAATAGTTGTAATTTATTCTTTATTTATATTATTTGAAACATCTCATTTAGCTCTTTATTTTATTTTCTATTTATTTAATTTAAATTTATCTTTTAGCTTTTTATTTATTTAACTATTTATTTTAACAAGATTAAAAATCACAATGTTTACAATATTTACATTGCGTGTGAAACTCTTTGCCCTACTATTGAACTGCAGACTCCTAAAGTTGGCTTTATTTACTGCGAAGACAAGAGAGGTCCAAATTTGCAAATTTATTACTACTTCTCCAAACTTTATGCCTCCCATCGCCACCCACCACCATTGACTTCAATTATTAAATTAAAAAAAAAAAAAAAAAAAAAAGATTCATCGCAGCATCATGGTAAAAGTTTATTTTATTATATTTTATTATATTTTATTTTATTATATTATATTATTAGATTAAAATTTTATTTTATTTAAAGGCGAAAAATAATCAGTTATTCTACAAATCCAACTTATGTTTAAAGTGGTGATTCCAAATGACTTCATAAAAACATCAAAAAATTTTACTTCCAAATAAAAAAGACCAAATTGTTTTTATTATTGTATAAAGATTTTATAAATACGTGAGCTAGACCAAACAAGTTTGCTATTCGCTTTTACAAATCACCATGCTTGTTAATGACCTAATAATAAAAACATTATTATTAACGTAAAATTTACAATTTTTAACAAAAAACTGTTCCAATTAAAAACAAATACAATTTAATAAACCATAAACAACAAGTGAAGGTTTTTTTATTTTTTTTAATTTTATTTTATACACCATGATGGATCAAAACCAAATTCAAACGTACCTGAAAAACATCAAATTAAAACTTTGGATTGCCATGAAAGGATTTGAGAATGAGACAAACCTCGCAAAATTTTCAAGTAATGCTCCAAGGTATGCGAACTTTCATCGATGACGTTTGTGCCGACCGTATCCTCGATAAGTTTCTCAGCAGCCTGTTGAGACAATTCAAACTTTTTGCCAACACTTTGCACTTGTTTAGCCGTGTCGGCCTCGCCCATCATTACAAGAGCTCGCAATAAGGATTTAAGATCACGCCGAGCACTTTCGGTCAGAGACATGCCCTTCAAATAATCCACCAGGCCCATCTCCTCTCCGGGGCTGCAACACGCGGACATTATTATTGTTATATAAGAAATCAGAAAGAAATGTAGAGAAAAAAAAAGTTTGCAATTGAAATCTACACAAGTGAAAGCTTTTGTTTTAAAATGCGAATCGATAAAAGGGAAAAGAAGCTTTCTAATTATACCTTCCAGCACGAATTTTTCCACCACCCTTTTTCTTCTGTCGTCTTATATCCCGTGCTTTACTTGCAGTGGTGGAGATGATTGAAGCAGTAGAATTTGTTTTCGATCTGCAAAAGTTACTGATCATGAACTTTAATCTCGAAATGTGCTTAATGAGATGAATAGAAAATATATAGTGATTTTTGCAGAGAATATGTATATCAAATGTTACATGAACAATTAATCCATCTATGCTCATGTGATTCAGAAGGAATGGTGTGGTGCTGCTAATGATGGACAATTTAACTAGAAAAATCCCATGCCTAGGTTACAATAATGCTAGGATTAACAATTGGTGCCGAAGAATTAGTAAAAGGTGGCAGTGAGTATGAGACTATATGTTTATGCCCTTTTGCAGATGTTAGAGAATATATAGCTATAACAACTTGGTAATAAGAGATTCAGAAGGCATGAAACGTCACTGGCCCAAGTTATTCACACAAAAGGTAAAAGAAGAAAACGAAACTAAAATTCAGTTAAACCAAAGAGAAGCAGTTCTCCAATTGCAAGACAGAGAGAACTCAATGAGAGCAAATTTAACAAAGGATAGATAAATAAGGAGTGTGATGATGGATCGAGAAGTACCTTCGGGTGTATGCACTCATTCCACTGAAACTACTGCTGGTTTCAGAAACAGTGTCATATTCAGCATCACCAATTGGCCTATCCTCAGAATGAAGCTTAGCAGCCAGGGTTAACCTTCTCTGGCGCACACTTAGGTAGCGGGACAAGTACTGACCTACTTTCTCCGTTCTCTCCTTGTATTCAGTCACTAGTGTGTTAGCACAATCCAAAGCTGCATCTTTTACAAGGGAGATTAAATCATCTCTCCCATGCGCACAGGCAACCCTAAGGGCTTCTTCCCATTCTCGTGCCATTATAAAATATCCCACACCTTGGTCAACATCTGCGCAATAATCCAGTGCAATTTTAGCAGCTTCAGATGGTTTTCCAATAGTTTGAAATTCTTCACATAAATCATTCGCCATTTGAAGGACTTCTTCTTTTTGTACTCCAAGAAGGCCTGCCATCGTAAGTACACCTCTCCAATCACTACCTGCGCGATATGCCTTCAAAGCTTTCTGAAATAACGAGCAACATAGAAAAGTTGTCGCAGCATCTTCATAACATTTTTCCACAAAAAGATGATCACCCCAAGCCTCCAAAACTTGCTTTCTCTTATCAAGGTCAGTCAACAATTGGAGACCAAGTGGAAAAAGTTCAGGGTTACTTTTCAGGAGATTCAAACAATCTTCAAAATGAGCATCACCGGTTGAAATAACATGTTTAAGGGCACTCTCATACCTTTGTAATTTCAAATCAATTCGATATCTCATAATTACTGGCGGAAGCTGTTCCAGTTCCCTTAAGAAAGGAAGAAATTCTTTTGGATCCTTCTGAGAGTTCAATGCGACAATAGCCGCAAGGTTCAAATCGTACAGGCCAAGAGCAGCTTCGAATACAGCTTCAGGATCTGTTAACCACAAAAGATGCTTGAGTGATTCTTCAGCAGAGGGGTATGCCTTTCTCCTATCACCATCAACCCCTGATAATTCCATTTCGCGGATAATTTTTATTCTGTTCAGTGCTTCTTCTAAAGCAGGAGGTTCACTACGAGCCAAAGTGGTTAATATGCACAGTTCCCTTGCTGGGCTTTCTGGAATATGTTCCTCAAGTGCTGTTCGAACTGCCAGAAGCACACAGGAAACCTTGCTCTGCATACCAATACTTTGTGGATATTCTGAACCTCGATTTGGGTAATCATCAGGACACGGCAGTGAAACATAATCCTTGTACAAAGTCTCCAGAATATTTTCGTTTTTGATAGAAGAAACAAATTCAGTGATGTGGCTGAGATTATTCACTTGACAAACAAACTGTGTGGCTGAATTAATAAAGGGTTGTTGACCACAGTAATCAACAATAACATTGAAGTCGATCCTGTGCCGCCTTACCATGAGAAGAGCATCTTTGAAACGTTCTTCAAGAAGAGCATTAATGATCGAAGCAAGAACCAACTTTCTGGGGTAAATGCATTCCAGGTTGCCCCGAGTTGTTTGTAAGATAACTGCTGCTTCATCACCATGAATTGCACCAACCATCTTTGCCCCTCTTTCCCAAACATTAATATAATCCATACTTTCAGCTGCATGATTTTGTAAGCTGCTGTATTTTTCAACCATAGATTCTGGATTTCCATGTAAAATTTCATTTACACCAATGACAAACAATAAATCCTGCTTAGTGACAACAAGCAAGTGTGTAACAACTTGCATGGTAGATACCGTTGTGTTTGAGTAAAATGAGAAACAGCTGCAATTTCTGCATAGAATCCGTCTCCCAACATGCAATCTACCATCATTGTCAAGCCCAAACAGTAACGGTTTGCTAATGCCATGGTCACAAACAAGAACAGCTTTCATCCAAGGACAAGAGGATGTAAATCCACAATCAGAATCAAACTGACCAAGATGTGACTTAGTAGGCAAGCCCCCAGTCCTCATCTCTGACGAATGCTCAAGAATAGAACCTCCATTAATTTGAACAAATGCAGAACGTCTTTTGGCAGGATTACTGGCAATACCTATAACAGACTTCTCCAGAGGCATACTCTTGGAGATGCTTGTGTACCACCCTGATGAATTAATTGAACCAGGCACAGAATTCACGGAGCAAAAAATTTCAATCTCATGCAAACTATAGCCATGAGAATGTGCCAGCATCAGATTATCAAGCTCATTCTCTCCACATGATTCTGTTGAAAACGAATCAGCCTGGAAGGGGGATGCACCAAGCAGTGTGTGTGAATCTAACCAAGTCAGGTGCATAAAGGTCCCAAGAAGTACATCAAAATGCGAAGATTCAACCACATACTCCCCGTCTTCAAATTGTTCCCATACATCTGTGCTAGGAAGTTCTGCTATGCATAAACTACCATCAGAGAGGCATGCAGCCAAATGGCACTTTGCATCATAAGAGATAAATGCAATGTCCTGAACAGCATCATGAAATTTCAGGTGGAAAAGAGACATAGGAGGCGGCACAAGAGCAGAGGCAAGGGGGTTACTAGTACTTTATTGCCATCAATAACCAATGCAATGGTAGTCTCTGTGACAGCAGTTGTCCAAATAAAGTTATAACTATTGACCTTACCAAGTCGATTCCAACAAATCAAATGCAATGGGTTTGTAGGATCCCAAGAAAACTTTATTCCTTCTTCCTTTGAATACCTTATCTCTTGCTTTAAGTACCAATGGTTGTTGCTGAAAGACCAAATTTTTACAGAATCATAATCACAATAAGAAACAGAGGCCGCAAGGAGATCCGAATTACTATTCCATTTTAAGCTTTTAATTATTGTCTCCACTGGTCCATCAACAATAAAAGAGCTTCTCTCTAATCCATTCTTCTCAAAAAACACAATGAGAGGACTTTTCTCTTCAGCCTTCCTGTCATATACTGCTGCCACCTTGCTTCCAGCAGGCATCCAATCCAAAGTTGTTCCAACAAAAGACTTGGAGCCAGAAGTTGCATGCAGTGTTCCAGATTCTCGTTCCCAAATTTTAAGCTCCGGCATCAAAGAATCATTATCCCTGGCCAAAGTCGCGAAGTATTTACCATCACCTCGCCAGGATATAGGACTTTGGAAATTATCAGTGGAAGAATTGCTAACATCACCTGCAACCACATTCTGCAATAAATATAATTACAGAATTAGATAGTTTATACTAACTACATCATATGTAAACTAAAATATAGGTTCGCCTCATTTATACACAAACAGAAATAGTATTCATACAAGAAATCAAGCCAATACAGAAGGAGAGCATTATAAATTAAGCAAGCCAGCACATAAGATTTGATGCATTTGGTTCATTAACAGTACAAACAAAAGTTGCAAATGAAAAACTCATGAATGTATATATATTTCCTGCTATCAGACAAAAGACCACCTTGTTTAAAATAAAAAAAGTAGATAATATTCAGAAAAGGTTTAGAAGTTAAAACATACAGTGTGAAGTTCAATGTCGACTGTAGTTTCGTACAAAACATCCCAATCATGAGTCATGACCAGCAACTGCCCTAAACCACCTTTAATGGCAATCAGACCCCCATCTGGGCTGCAGGAAATGCTCCTAATTCCACCTTCCACCTTACCAACAAGGTTTGTTGCTTTGGGATCCAGACTATGCAGTAAAAGGTAACCATTAGACATCCCAAGAATCAAAGCCTCCTTCTCCATCAGATACTCCATATCGGAAATGTGATGATCAGGATCTAAAGCCACTTCCTCAGCTTCTAGGTTCAAATAAGCTTTGCTCGATAGTCCTCCATTCTGTCACAAGCACTACACATGGTGAACAACAGCATGTATATCTAACCTTCTAACTCAAAAAACATGATTCAATGCTTGCCACTCATAATATATAAAATGTGTGACCCCCTTGATGCGCATTTAGGACAAAGGCTCCTATTGACAAGCATATCAGCAGCTATAACAATCTGAAGTTCAGTGTAGCCCCTTGTTCCATGGCATGCATGTGACATATACAGGCAGGTTTCATATAAATAAAAAATTCTTGCCAATTTTAAAATGCATAATGGATAGGCTAGCCTTAATCCATCTCCAGAGATTTAGCCAAGTGACATTTGTTTCCTATGATAAAGTAGGTGAAAGTACATAGTTTACTAGATGTATACATGTTTGCTATTGCTGGCATCCTAATTCACTCCCCATTCTAACAAACTTTAAAACAGCATTGCCTCCACTAGCTTTAATATCAAAGTATAATGCACAACTTTAAAACAGCATTGCCTATTTTACATCTCTGTCATATTTTTCATTTTTCGCTTTCTAACCTAATATTTTCTGTACAACACTTATACCACTCTGTTTTTTTTTTTTTTTTTTGGGTGCCTAAGTGCTTCAGTTACAGTATTATAAATGATCCCCTTATACAAAGCACAATATCAAGTTATACCTTAAAAAACTCAAATTTCTAGTTTACATTGTAGAAGACAATCACCTTGCGTCTCTACTTACCAAAACGGGTAGCTTAATTTGCCTCTTTAAGAAATGACTCACAGATATCATCCAAGTTTAATATATATATATATAACCATTATAACAATTAACAATGGAGAAAAACATACATAAACATAAACAAAAATTAAACTTTTATCATGATGATACCATTGAATGCTCCACTCCTTAAGAATTGAATGTAATGGTGGTTACCTGAGACGACGGAAGTTGCAGGGTGTAGATGGAGTTGGTGGAGGAGGCGAAGAAGATGCGATTGTTCTCGATGTCGAAAGCGGAAAGGAGAAGGTTCTCATGCTTCGATTGCAGCTCAATCACCGACGAAACCACCGACGAGAGTTTAAGGTTCTTCATCCCGTATCTCTCGCCGGAGGATTGCAGTCGTGAAGGGGACGTTGAGTTAGGGTTTTGAGAGGGGACGGGTTTTTTTATTTGGAATTTGATTCATTGAGGGTTTTTGCAGGCATCCCCTTACAAAAATGAGTAATTTTTTATCATTTGTTTATATACCCCTTCAAATTATTTTTAAGTACCTCTTCTTCAAAAGTTAACTGAAATTTTCATTAAAAAATTAAATTAGTTTTACCCTCTTTACTTTATTTACATTAGGAAAAAAAAGAGAAGCACTCAAAGATCAATTAATATTTTTTACAAAAATTGTATAATTTTTTAAAAATGAATATAATTTTTATTATAGGGTATGGAAGCAATTTTCTTGTTAATTAATGGACCTAATGAAGTGATGAACCATTCAGCTACGTGTGAGTGTGCACGCACGTGTGCATGTCTCGTACAAACTCACTTACATACACAGAACAAATGTTACATTATTTTCATATTAACAACATAAAATTCCTCAAAATAAGATTGCACTAGACGAAAAACATTCAACTAACATCAAGCTTTTCTATTATTTCGAAATGCATTTGCAAACCGGGAGGCATTGTATCGAAGTAGAGTCTTTCTTTGACGTGCAGTCTACCTTCTGAGTCATCGGCTTCGGACTTGAGAAGTTGCAGTAGAATATCTTTTTCCTTCTGAATCCATTGGCGGTTTTTATCGGACCATTGTCGAGGTGTACCGTGAAGTGTAAAACATACATTGGAATGATACGATAACAAGCACTTCAGAGCCTTCTTTATTGTAGTTTGATTGTTTAGATATGCTCCAGAAGAGTTCAGGCCAACATCGACATAGTGAACCTCGGAAATGCTTGAGACAAGGCTGTCTTTTGAAGTGGGGCAGATGTGATCCATTGCAGTGTGATGAGCTTCAATTGAAGTTTCTTTCTTGTCAGTAAGGATTTCAGTAGATTCAGGTGTTAAGTGGGCAAGTTCAGTTAGAATCTGATTGATTACAATGCCTCCCTTGCTAAAGCCTAGTAGGACAGTCTTGGGCCGAGAGGTTGGTGACAGAGGAACATGGATGTCTGATGTTCTTGGCCTAAATCGGCTTTTTGAAATAATAGTTTCCACCTGATAATCAACAGTGAATATGTAAACATAACGGCATTCAGAATTCAATATTAACGCAAAAGATCACAAGGGAAAGTCACAATTCGACAACAGAATCCTTCCTGGTAAGCTTGACTTAATTGACAACATAAAAGCAGCTTCGCATGTGGCTGGTAAATTCACTGATATAGTGTATCACTGAACAATAAACATAGTTCAGTGTCAACTAATAAAGTCCATTATAACATCATTATCACCTAGCGCCCGAGTGTCATAGCAGGAGACATGCTCTTTCAAGCTGCTTCAAAGAACATGAAAGATAAAAAGACTCATGTACTCACAAGACTAGAAGTTTTAGTGGTGATAGCTCCATTATGTGAACTTGATGCAAAGGGGAATATCCACTATAAACATTTTGCACCACTACAACAAAGCTTAGTGGTTTTACTTTTTACAGAACATTTCATTTTAATTAATCCAACCCTCAAAAACAATTCTAACAACAAGACAAGGTATTTGTCCATCACAAACACAGGACATCCTCAGATGCATCCTTCAGTTCTGTAAATCCTGATACAGTGATACATCAACACCAGTCTGCTGCCTTTGCAAGGAATAGTCACAATGAGGACATGACATCCTCGCATATTAATTGTTTACTGAATTGTGGATACAATCATCTAGAACCAAAGTTATTGATACACAACTGTAAAAAGAACTACCATTCCTACGTTATTGCAAGTTTTAACCACTGACATGAATTTCTGCGCTACTTCAAATCTAAACAAGCGGAACAAACGCGACAATAGAAGGAAGGTCATGACGACACTGATGGGGCAAAATCAGGATAGTCTCAAACCAGTAGTGTTTTTACTCTTTAGTCGTCCAGTCCTCCTTTGCAGTTATTTGTTTTCTTTTTATGTTTGGCCATATCCAATGGCCTTTCCTCATCTACTGTACTTTTCTATCTTCACTAAACGGCAGTTAATCCACTTGATAAAAAGAAAAAAGAAAAAGACATGGCAAAGACTATCTTTTGATTACTTTCACTAGCAAATAAGAAGCTCTCATTGCATCAAAACATCAACCTCCTAAAACAGATTTCCACTAGGCCCATATAGATAAAATCCATGATATTACAATATGAAACCCAACTAAACAAAAGTTCCAAAGTCAGTCTGTTTGTAAATGCATGAGACCAAATCATACAACATCATGTACACTAGACAGTCCAGCTAGATATGAGACATTGTCCCATGGCATGCAACAACAAATTCAACCTATAGGCTTCCATTGCTACTCGTGTCATTTATAAAAGCCAATGACCATCAGATTACAGATGCAATGCTTTAACCTCTTCCTAATGGGATTTATCCCAATCTAATTCAACTATTTTTATGAACAGGAATCCAACATACTGTTTGTGTATGCAGAACCCAATTTAAACTGATGATACAGGAATTTTCAGCCATCTGCTCTACTAGACAAGCAGTCTCAACCATGATCTTTCCTCACAAACTAATAATCCTCCAACGCATTCATTTTTTAAAGAATCAGGTCATAGAGGTGAAGTAGTGAGCTTTATCCACAACAATCCTATCAAACACATTCATTGCATATGATAGCATAATTTGTTTGCCTTCTAGATAAGCTTTTACTTCAGGATCATATCAAAGCTAAAAGCTTCAACCTTTATGCTACCAATCCAAAGATAATCCTAGTAAACAAAAAATTCAATTTGAGATGAAATTGGCATTCACTAATTCATTGTCAATAAAGCAGCTAATTTGACATAGAAATAAGAAAATTTCCAACCTCTCGGACGGCCTTGGCTAAGATGGCAGCCGTGGAACTGAGAGCCGGGAATCCAGTGGGATCATAGCACTTGGGATCTCCAAACCGATCCACAGACGGCACGAGCTCCTTATAAACCGCGAAAGGCCCAGCGAATGAGGACGCGCCGACGACCCAGACATTGGCGGTGGTTCCGAGCTTCGAGACGAGGACTTGGGCAATGTTCTGTGGATCAGAGAGCCTCTGGATGACGGCGTTCCCAGTGCGGTCAACGTGGTCGCCATTGAAGAAGATCGCGTTCACCGATGGGACCTAGAGATGAGAAGGGATCAATGGGGTAGGTATTGGAGAAAGGAGAAGATGATGGAGCTTACGGCTAGGGTTTGGGATGACGGCGAGAGGAGGAGGGAAGCTCCGACGGTGAAGAAGGGAGCAACGCCACCGGAGGAGCTGAGAGAGACGCGAACCACTCCAGACCAGCGCTCCATGGCCGTTGCTTTGCCTTGGGATCAGAATTTCATTACTCTCTATATATATATTCAGAATATTTGTTAAACATTTATATTTATATTTATTTATTATTTTAAAAAAATTCAATAAATCACAATTTATTAAAAAAATAAATGAAATAAGTAGAATAAAACACATGAATTCTTTTTTAACAAAAATGTTTTCAAAACACCTCAATTTAAAACACATAATTTTTTATTTTCCAACTTATTTTAAAAATTAATTTTATAAAACTATTCAAAAAAGGCCGGCCTTATTAGAGACCAAGGGGCTCTAATTCTTTATTTCTAAAAAAACAATTCTTTTTATGTTTAGAATTTTTTTCTAAAACATAAAAATTATTTTGTTTAATTAATTCATGATAATATTATTATATCACATTGTAACTATGATAATATTACAATCCTAAGGTACTTCATAATTTTTTTAAATAAATTTTTATATTTCAGATTTTCATTTATCATTCTACCCATAAAATATATCTCCTTTTAATGGATTTGTAATAATATTAAATCACATAAATTTTAGGATTTTTTTTCTTATATTTATTCCAAGGCCCCAAACAGTGAATCCTTTTAGAAAATAATTTTTTATATTTATTTATTTCCATCTGCTTATCATTTTATCCATACAATCATATCCACAAAAGCAAAAAATTTAAAAACTTATTTGATTTTGATTTTAATTCCCAAAAAAGAAAAATAGATGCCAAACTTGAAACTTCAAAACCCATCCAATTAATCAGGCTCAATGTGACAATAATAATTTTTAATTTAAAAATAAAAATTCGGAACAACTTAACAAACATGCCGACGCACACTTTAACAGTAAGGAGATGACAACACTGTCCTTGTCTCCCCTACATCATTTGACCATATTGCCCCCTTGCACTCCAACTTGGAGAGGAAAAAGCACATTTGTTCACTTTCTCTTTCACATCATCCCATGTCCATATTTGGAAATTAATTACAAAATATATAATAAAAATTAGTAAAATGTTTGTGGGTAGGGGACCATCACTTCAATATCCTCACATGATTTGACCATATTGCCCCTTTACACTCCTACTTTAGAAAGGGGAACAACACACACTTTCTTCACCATCTCTTTTGCATCCACCAATGTCCATAATTGAAAATTAACAACCAAATATATATAATAAAATTGGTATAATGTTTCATAGTTGGGGACCATCACTTCAATATCCGGGTCCTTCCCCACATGATTTGACCATATTGCCCCTTCACACTCCTGCTTCAAAAAGAAAAGAACACACTTTCTCCGGGTAAAATTTTCAACTTTGGTCAATTATCAAAAAGTGTCAACTTCATTTGAATCAAAACGCATTATCCATCTTTAATTTTCTTTCACCGGGAGGCTACCCGAGGGATTCCGGCAACTCGGTGGTGACGTGGAGGCCGGAAATCCTCCGTCGCGGGCCGACATGGCAATCTACCCGTGCCCGCCACGTCACCACCGAGTTCTGCTGGAATCCCCGGGTAGCCTCCCGGTGAAAGAAAATTAAAGATAGAAGAACCGTTTTGATTCAAATTGAAGTTAAACACCTTTTTAATAATTGACCAAAAATTTGGTGGGCTACCAAAAAATTTACTCCACTTTCTCCGCCATCTCCTTTGCACCCTCCAATGTCCATATTTGGAAATTAATTATCAAATATGTATATATATTAAAAACAAAACTAGGGACCATCACTTCAATCTGAAAAAATAAAGAAGAAGAAAAAAAAAAAAAAACAAGGGACATGAGAAAGACAAGGTTTCAAGGTTCAATGAACATGTGTTTTGAATGTGAAACCATGGTTTTTTATTGGTTGGTGGAGAAAGTGGAGCATTTGAATCATGTTTTTGTTTACCAAGTTGGTCTTTGGGGACCAAACTTTCATATGCCTACTTGTGAAGAAGTGGATCTAGTGCTTCATCATTTGTTGCGAGGACCCCATAAGCAAGACTCTCTATTATTGTCCTTTTTTTATTTTTTATTTTAGATTTAAATAATATTATATTTTATATAAATATATAAACCATAAATATATATATATATATATATATATGTATATTTTTTATTTTTTTAAATTAGACAAACTATTGTCATAAAACAATAGAGCTAATATGTCATTCCTAGCTTTTTATAAAACAATATATATATATATATATATATATATATATATAAAGTTTATTAGTAAGTTATTTGACTCAACAGTGGCATTGGTGGTATAATTTGAAATAATTGATTGGTTGTTATATATATAAATATATAAATTTCATGAGAGACTATATACTTTATAGTCATCACACAATCATAGAGTTACTATTTTATTAATTCAATTTTCTCTCAATAGAAAGGAGAAGGGGCACTATATAATTTAGTCATAATCATATTTTTTTTAATGATAACTAATAACTAATCATTGTCATTTAATTTGCTATTAATAACTTTTTTTATTATTCGAATAAAAAATAATAATAATCAACTTTGTTTCAAAGTTTCGCTTTCAAAATTAGTTCAATCTAAAAAAAACAATCCACTCATTATGACTTATTTTATTATTTCAGCTCCAATCGAATCATATTTACATTTATATATAATATAGAATCAAATTCTAGTCCACCAAAAACCTAATTACATTGATAAATCTAACTAAAACTCAAGATGATAATTTCCACTTAAATCAAAATTTAATCATCGTTTATTTATAGATAAAATCCAAGATAGCATTCAAAAATATGGTTCATTATTAAAATGAAGGAAATCTCCAAGAAGGAAGAATGGCTTGAATATATGCATCCACACGTGACCCTTTAATTTCATTGACGTTCAAAGTTGGATAGAAAAAGAAAATTAATAATTAATAATAAAAATAGGGCTACCATTTTTTTTTTTTTATGAATAAAAAAACCAACATAAATAAATATATGATAAATAACTAAATAAAAGTCTTTGGTCTCATTCAACCAAGACTAGATGAGTCAATTTTATGTCCTCTATTAATTAACTTTCATGCTACTTTTCTCAAGATTATATCATTTTTATTAAAAGTGTTTGGAAATATATATATATATATTTATTTATTTTGTTATTACTTATAGCTCAATTGGATAATTCAATTTACATTTTTGCCCTCATGACATGTGCATCATTATCTCATCTGTTTCAGCAAGTTTTGTGAGGGCAAATCAGACAATTCAAGTTGTGGAAAATTGTGGAGAAAAATAAATGCAAAAAAAAAAGATAAAAATTGTGAAACGTTAAAGAGTGACAAGAAAAAGAAGTTGGAAAGCGAGGGTTAAGTGACGACACTTCACATAATAATAAAAAATATAAATTTATTTATTTAAATCAAATAACCATGAAAAGCGAAAAAGCATCCATTTTATCTACTTCTCAAAGTGGAGTCTTCATTCATTGAACGTCATGAATGAGGAGTCACGGCATTGCCAACTTGTCTTGGAATATATATATATATATATATAGATGTCATATCGTACCTTTGTTGTTATTATTATTATTATTATTATTATTATTATTATTATTATTATTATATATAGATTTATAAATTAGATTAAGCATGAGAATGATTAATCTAGAAACATTTTAATTTAAACAGCACCACTACTTACGTAAGTAACTATATCTTTTTTTTTTTTTTGCATGGGGATACTAAATAAGTTTACATTTATGAATTATATGAAATTTAATGAGGTGTTAATGAAATGTAAATTATAATTATCGGTTTATATTTATATTTTTAAATTTACAACTGCCAAAACTGAGTAATATCGCAAAATAAATTTAAATATTATTTTTTTAAAAATAAAAACAACAAATTATCTCGAAATTGTATATAAGTGTATCATTAATAACTCAGTATATAAGTGCTCTGATATTATATGAACTGATGTTCAAACTCATTTTTCAGCATTACATGAATGTTTTGGATTAGGATATGATGTTAATATAATAAAAATATCGTTGACTAAATTTTATAAAATATATATATATTGGAAGAAAAAGATCATGTGAACTCAAAAAACACACGTGTAAATATAAATAAAAAACATATTTTTTTTAAAAGGTGATGACAAGGCATTGTTGTTTCCTTTCTCCACTTTGTGATCACTTTACATCTGTTGTGATGTCTCATTATGCAGTAACAAACAAGATAATCACATATAATGTTAGCATGTTCTTTATTATTTTAAAATTTTATTTATTAACATTTTTAAATAAATAAAAATAAATAAAATAAATATATTCTATTTTTTCCACATATAAAAAACTAATTACTAGAAGATTCACTTTATTATTTTAAAATTTTATTTATTAACATTTTTAAATAAATAAAAATAAATAAAATAAATATATTCTATTTTTTCCACATATAAAAAACTAATTACTAGAAGATTCACTCCAAAACAAAAAGCTTATTAAGAGCAGAGAGGATGGGAATTATGAAATAGATTAAAATTAAAACTCTTGAATTTAAACATAATAATAAAAACCACTACTGCGATAAAACAACATATAAAACAGATATAATGAAATAAGATACTCGTGTATTTAATAAAATTTTAATTATTAAAAATTGAGGTAAAACCTACCCCGTGTAGACCCGCTAACCCGTTAAGAGCGAAGGGTGGGTGGTGAAAGTGGGCCCACGCATACCTTATCTTTAGAAACAATCTAGAAGACCAATAATAAAAAAAATAATAAAATAATAAAAAGTTCTATAACTCGTGTTTTCATCGCCGTGTTCCTCGCGAGTTCCCCACTCTGAACTAATATATGTAATATTTTCATTTAATTTATTTTTTTTTTTACAAAAATAAGGTATTTCTTTTATTTTTTTATTTTTCAATTGATAGGTACATGCATTAACTACTCTCCCAGTGTTATAGGAGGTGAGTGCATTGTTAATTTTATCATAAAAAAATTATAACAGCAATCAATAAATACATAAAAAAATGTTACTTAAATCTATTGGTATTAAGAAACTTTTGTTTCGTGAGTGATAATGAATCAAATATCCATGGCTATAACATGAAGATACATGAATTATTTAAAAAAAAAAAAACACTGAAGTTTATTACCTGATAACTACATTAAGTGATATGTCTTATATATTTTTGTTAAGGAAAAAAAATAATAGGATTCATTTTAAATGTTTTCATAAATTATATATTTATGATCAAAATTTTTTTAATAACTATTTTATCATATTTAATCTTGTTTGTTACTTGTAACATATGTTCATATTAAAATAACGAATGAAAATATAACAATAGCAGAAGTGAAAGTAACATTGTAAAAACAAACCACCGGAGTAAATACTTATGCCACTTTCAAGTGCTACAACCATCATTCAAAGTTTTGCTTTATTTAAAAAAAATTACAAATTATTTGTTTTTTAGAAGTAAAAAAGCATTATTCAAAAATAATTATTTTATATTTTTCAATGTTTATATTGTAAACTTAATTTATAAATTTCGGGTGAGATTTTCAAATGAAATAATGTTTGTGTTGGGTATATTATATTTTCTATAAAACTACAGCAATGAAAAAATAATTTATGTAGAAGTACCTTGATTTATTCATAATTTTTTAGAAAAGATATATATATATATATATATATATATATATATATATATATATATATATATATATATATATATATATATATATATATATACTCACACTGAGGGTATTCAAGGACTTTCAGCTTGTACCCACCTAAACAATTATATCAAAATCAACAACAATATATTAAAAAAATATATCCAGGCCCCTGGTATTTCATATTAGAGTGATTTGTAGCTATTAGAAAACCAATAGATCAATATAATAAATGACAATAATAAAATTGGAGATCTAATGTGACTTTTAGACTTGTATATATATTATATATATAAGTATAGGCGATTTAAAAAAAAAAAAAGAAGAAAAAGGCAAGCGATTAATTGAAAAAACCGGCGAGTAAACCAACGGCTATCCATCAACCACAATGGGCAAGAAAACGACAATTCCAACGCTTACGTGGCACGTCGCTGACGACCTCATTCTGACGTCACCAACCACGCCCCGACATCACTCCTCAATAAATCCAACCCAAAATAAATAAATAAATAAATAAATATATACATATATATATATATATATATATATATATATACTACACGTGCTCAATTCACTTCAAATGGAAATTACATGGAAGCCGTGCTTTTTCTCCTATGGCCTTCTTCAACCTCATCCCCTCCACTCAAAGAAAACAATTTATTAATTAAAATGACTAAAATAAAATTTCCATAAAGCCAAGACTAATAGAGCCCCCTTGGCCTTGCTTCTTCTTCTTTCCTCTCTCTCTCTCTCTCTCTCTCTCTCTCTCTCTATATATAAGCCCTTCTCCACTCGTCTTTTCCTAAGCTCCACTTCCCGATTCTGGGAAAACGAAAATCTGTAAAACCACTTGCCGAGTTACGAGATTCATACACCGGAACGGAGAGGATGTATTCGGATTCGGATTCGGGTTACGGGATGGCGGTGTTGGATTCGATCCGCCACCACTTGCTCGAAGACTCGACGGGGGATGATGTAAAGCCCTGCGCGGTGAGCTTAGCGCAGAGGAGTTATTGTCGGACGGCGAGCTTTGGGAGCATCGTCGCTGATCACTGGGGGGAGTTACCTTTCCGCGCCGATGACTCTGATGATATGGTGGTTTTTGGTGTTCTCCGAGATGCTTACAGTCATGGATGGCTCCCGTACGGGGCTGCGGCGACGGAGGTGAAGATCGAGCCGGTGGTGGAGCAGGAGCAGGAGCCGGAGCCGCAGCCGCAGCCGGAGACGAAGCTGATGAAAATTGAGATTCCTCCGGTGGTGCCGGCAAAGGGGAAGCACTATCGAGGGGTGAGGCAACGGCCGTGGGGGAAATTCGCGGCGGAGATCAGGGATCCGGCGAGGAACGGGGCTAGGGTTTGGCTGGGGACCTTTGAGACGGCGGAGGAGGCGGCGATGGCGTATGATCGGGCTGCGTATCGGATGCGTGGATCTCGGGCGCTGCTTAATTTCCCGCTTAGGATCACGGCGGAGGATGTGACGGCGGTGTCATCGCCGGGGAAGAGGGCGTCGCCGGAACCGGCTTCGTCGAGCTCCTCGTCGGAGAAGGGATCACCGAAGAGGAGGAAGAGAGGGGAAGCGGCGGCAGCCGCCGCGGCAATGTTTGGTGGGCCGGCTCCGGCTCCGGCTCCGGCTCCGGCGTCGGCGTCGGCGCCGGTCCAGGCTGGGTTGGGATTTGGGAACAGGCAAGAGGTTTTCAGTGGAGTGCCGCAGCTGACACGTGTCGGTCAGCTTCTGGTAAGTTGAAATTCAAGGGCAGTGAAAAGGGCAAATTTGGAAAAGAAGACAGAAGCTTAAGCTGGTCTTAACATTTTCTCTGTGATCTCCGGGAAAACCCTTATCGCAAGTGGAGTTGAGGAATCAGAGAAAAGAGAGCTAGTATTTTGTAAATTTGGGATGGTATGAGACATATTGTAAAAAAAAAAAAAAAAATCTGAAGCAATATCCTTTATTCTTTAATTCTAATATTTGTTTTTTATTTTTTTAATCAAGATTACAACTGGAAACCACTCTGCCTCAGTTAAATAATGTGCATTATCACATTCACTACAGTGAGGAAGTTATGGAAAAGGCCCACCTCCATGACACTAACTTGAGCGCTGTTTGTTCACGTTTAACGAAAAAAAGAAAAGGTAAAAAACAAATACTTCATTAGTCAAATTGCATCAATTTCAATGTGGAATGCGCTAAATTTAAAAATTAGGGGGTGTTTGCTTGGATGTAATTGAAAATATAATGGATTTGTATTTAGAAATTTTTGGATTTATAAATTCGGGAGAGTCAAACCAAGTGTTTTGTTGAATGTATTATTGGTTTGGATTACATGCTATGGTCACCCATGGTGAGATTACCCCACCCTAATATTATAAATAATTAATATATATTATGTAAATATGAATTCAAATTTCAAATATTATGAGTAATTAATATAATTAATATATACTTAATTTATTATAATAAAATATAATATATTAATTATTTATTAAAATAATGAATATAATATAATAAATCAATTTTATATTATATTACTAGATAAATCTTTTAAAAAAATTTTAAAAATAAAATCTATTTGAATCTCTCACGTGAGTCTCATGTGAGGGATTCAAGCGAGCTCGGTCATTTTGGCGGAATCCAAAATACGGATTGTTGGGATTTAGAAATACGAGGATTTACGAACTTTTAAAACAAACAAAGGTTTACGAAATTCAAAGATTTTCAAATCCAAGTATTCGTAAATCAAAACCAAACAAAACAACCCCTAATGCTTAAGCTAATAGAACACAAATATTTAGTTTATTATTATAAAACAAAGGACATGAATATATAAAAGTAGTAGAAATCTCTTTGATGCGGTTCTGAACTCTTTTAGTGCCGTGATTCTAGAAGAACGGAAGTGGGGAAAGAAGGAACATTGATATGAAGGAATAAGAAGTTTCAACAGTAAATGTGGACCCTTTGTTTTTACATATATATAGTCGGTATCTGTTCCAAATCAGCAAATCTCTCTAGATTAATAATATCTATGTAATACTTTAATCCCAAGGATCATAAAAGTGCAAATTCTTCTTTGCTTCTAGAAATGAATATTCAAACCATTGATAGAAATTTCTAGAGTTTTGTGATCTTAGCAAATAGATAACTAAGAAAGAATTGGTATATTCTTTCCATCAATATAGTCATTAATTATGAGGTTGAGCAATTAGATATTAATTCTACTGTTCACAATCACAAATGCATTACAACGAGACAAGAATAAAAATGATATGAACGCACACTAGAATAAAAACAACAAAGTTTGAAATAATTAACCATTTATATGTAGCCAATTTTTGTGATTTAATTAAAAAAGATGCTATTAAATTATTGGGAAAAAATTATAATAAATAATCCAAAAAAAAAAAAAAAAAAAAAGGAAGAGGCGACAGGTGAGGCGTCTGTAGACGATTATGAGTTCGCTTTCCAACAAGCATAGCTCTATAAAATGATGAACAGCATACTAAAAGCAACTGGTGGGAATTAATTAATTGCAAGTAGATGACTTAATGGCCCTTCTAATCATGCATCAAAGTTTAATTAACAATAAAGAAACACCAGCCAACTAATCCATCCTTATCCTCCTGAGATCAATATTCTCAAGTGTGGACACTGGAACAAAATTAGTTTCATATAGTGTTTGATTAATGACAGCGGTCCCATTATTGTGCCAACCCTACTCATAGAAGCACCTCATGCTAAATGCTTCCTAATCTCAAAATATATAGGTCTGTGAGAGAATTCCACTATGATTCTAATCAAGATAAGGTGAAGAATGATTTATGAATTGTTGCATAAAAATCAAAACTATTGGAAAGATTAAAAAAAGAAAGCTCTAAATAACATGGCATGGTAAGTATCATTATCACTGATAAGTGCAAGGGAAGCATATTTATGAATATTCTCTAAAGATAAGTCATTGGCCTAACAGAGATGATCACAATTCTCAAACACACGAAAGGCAAGCAAACAAGTCAACAAGCAGGAGCTGGTGGGGTTTCTAATTGTCTCAGGGAATACGAAATCTTAGAATAAAGCCGAAAAGACTGACCTGATACTTTTAAGGCCGCATTCATTCATCCAGCTTCTTTCTTTTTTGCTGTTTGATTTCTCCTGGTCAACATACAACAGGAGAATTCAAAGTCATAGCAATCTCACTCAAGGAAATATGATTTTAATTGACCTTTCGTATGAGATTAAGATACCTACCACCCTTTTTGGTTACATCTGCTTCTGATTTCCAAGGCCTTGTCTTCCACCTGCATCGCATCTGGACACAATCCATCGCCTCTGCATAGTAAGTCTGGAATCTTTGCTGTGAATTAAAGGAAGCATTGTGGTTGTGGGATATCTATAGCAGCCAATTTCCTGCAATAAAAAATTGAAGCAGAACCATTCTGCTTTCATTCACATACAATCGACATTTCATCATGGTTGTCTAACACTCCAGAAAAACATGGTTCACAGCATACAAAGACAAACAAAGTCAGTTTTCGAATAATGATTTTTCAAAGATTTGACAATCTATGGATTCATGAATACATAGAAGGCAAAGGCGAAATTTGACAATGATGATATTGAAAGTGATACGGTGTACAGTGGGGGCTTGGCTAATAGTCAAGATCATTGCCAAGCAGACACATGAAGACCACATTAGAATTGATCATAACATTGGAGGCCGCAATGCCTTCGCCATCAGAACCAAAGATCTCCAGCCTTTAACTTGTTAACAATACCCACCAGCTCAATGTATTGCCACAAATCTCTACTGGTACTGGATGCCGCCTTCTGCAATATTAGAAAGGAAAAAAAAAAAAACAATCACAGATAATGAGAGAATACACTCAAATTAAAGAGAGCATGGGTAAGCGATGTAACTCTACAAATGTAGGAACTCATCAATTCATTTCTTAATAAATGGATCTCTTGTATAACAAAATCAAAGAACATCCCTTCTTTTTTTTCTTGTATAAAATGCAAGTTCAGTTGAAACTAGTTTGAGAGTAAGCCAATGGGATCCTTTATTAACTAGATATTTGTTGTTTCTCATAGTTTATGATTGGAGCATTGTTTCTTTCCTTTTCTTTTTCCTCCGACTTTAGGTTCCGTCAAATTTAATCAACAATTAACGCTGCATGACAATGATGCTTTTGGTGAGTAAATGTGGATATCGCTTTCCTCAGGGCAATATGGGCACTACACCCAATAACCTATAAGGATCAGGGATTACCTCTTAGGCCGGGCAATCCATCTTCATAGTCCATCAACCCTCCAGCTTCAGAGTACATTATCTCTTCGTGCCCTCAGGGAACTCGGCAAGTCGACCTGGTTAACTTCTGTCACCACGTAAGTAAGACACATCGACCGGAAGATGGTGCATATTTGATAATCATTTCTTGTATAAAATGAAGGAATATAAACTGTTTAATACAACTGATTGATGGATGATCCTAAACAGAAAATTAATAAGATGTTTGAGACACCCTGAATGTACTGAGCATACAGAGAAGCCGCAGTTCTTCTGCAAGGGTTAACACCCAAAGTTTAAGAAAACCAAAATGTAAGCATAAAGCCTCTCTTATATTTTTTATCATCTAGCTCACCTTTAGGGATTTTTTTAACATCTTCGGCCCTATCCTCAATTTCCTTTGCGATGCTTCTTGTCTGCCTCACTCAATATCATCAGCCCATTTGATTTTTTTCTTGGATAGTCTGCAGCAAGTTATCAGAGGTGCACACCCTGCAAGGCATTCAATAATACATAAGAGGGAGTGCAGTGGATCATCTATCAAAAAAAAATTCGAAAGGCTAATGATAAAAAAAAATGTGCTTTGCGTTTGGTAATGGAAATAAGGCTAAAAAATATTTTAATAAGAAAAACAGCCAGCTGCATGCTTTACTGAAAAGTCAAAATAAAGCGCACATGAGAGAGCAATGTAGTTTGTCATGGACACATTATCCAACATGGTAAAAAGATGCTATTTGACATGGTTACATCAGTAACCTTAATGATATTAGCGTAAGCTCTTAACCGCAAAGAAAAAAGGAAACAACAACAACAGCCACCTTAATTGCAACCCCAAATCCAAATTTGAGCAAATACAAAAGACATCAACTATGCCAAAAGGAAGCTTGCCACTGTAGCCTGAAATTATAGTAAATGGAGAGCCTCCAAAGTCAAAACAAAGAAACAGGGTCAACTAAAAAACGAAGACGCCTCTCCTAAAACCAATATATCCTGACATCATGTTAACAGGTTGACATCAGCTGAAACATCAATTTCACCATTTACTCCATCCTATTGTTTCATTGACATCAAAAAAGCAAAACATTTGCAAGATTCCAACCAGAAAGTATATATACTTGTCATTCAAATACATCCTATAATGTCAATAGTTCATATGTTATAAAGCACTGTCTACCTCACACTTGGAAGTTTTCCTCAAAAAGGTACAAATAAAATCACAAACCAATATTTGTAATTATGATCGTGGAAAAGAAAAATAGATTAGAAGCAACATGACAATTAGCAAAAATTGAATTTAAAATCCGTAAACAGGTCACGAATTATCCCTACTAGCTGGACAATAGTGATAAAAAATCTCACCAATTTGCTAATGTTTGTATCATATT
>CACTHL010000909.1:0-141844 GCA_902712375.1 Dioscorea dumetorum | reverse complement strand
TTTCCACCATCCAATGTAGTCCTTCTCAACTAAACCTCGTCTACCATCAAGCTCTTCCACTATCGTCGATGTCTTCGATGGAAGATTATGATGACTAGACGAGGGTGCAACATCGTAAATGAAATCCACAAAACTCTCAAACTCAAGCTAATAGGTGCTCATTTCTCATCATCTCCATCTCAAGGTGCAAGTTCTCATCTCAAGCTATGTCGCTTCTCAACCGAATGGTCATCATGTGTACACTTCTTCCACCTAGCCACGCAAGAGCAGTGACACTTCTTACATGCAAGTGATGTCACAGTCGTCTGTTTACCTTGCTATTGACTGTCATTTGTCGCTCGATGACCATGCCCCACAATCCCCTAAGAAGAAGAGGATTCATTCAAAGAAGAAGGGTCCCTTCAACAAAGAACCTTCCCCTAGTTCTCCTTCCAAAGATCTCACAAAGATTTCCCTACCTTGTCTTCCCCCATTCCACCAATACCCTAGTGGTTTCGATAGCATCCGACACTCAAGGAATTTCCGCGTAGGTTCTTCAAAGGCCACGCCGTTGGAGGGGCTCACATCCATCCTAAGGACCGAAATGATCAAGGTCACTCCGTTCAACCTTCAACAATTTGCAAACTCCTTCATGACTTAAGAGGAGGCTCGTGATACTAAGAAGCTTATCCTTGTCCACTTGAATAGCAAACATGGGATGTGTATGATTTGTTTGGAAAGTTGGACTCGGGATCTATGGCGCTCCCGATCATCAGATCCCCTTGTTGCATGGGTACAACCGACTAGTTTTCCCTTCACTCCCAAATCATGGACCTATCTTAGAGGTCGTGAAACACCCGGTGAATTGATAGAGGTGCAAAACAACTATTTTATTTCATTGGAGTTTGTTTATGTCCTTGCTAGACTCCACGGACAAGAAATCTCCTATAGGAATTGAAGATCTTTGTAGGTGCCAAAAGGTACTTGTGTTGTTTTGACTTTTACGCATGTGTATTGCTGTTTAAATTGTTTTAGAATAGTTGTGCGTTGAGTTTTGAAGCGTTTTAGGTCATTTTGAGTTAGAAAACAAGAAAAATATGTGTTATGGGAAAGTACACAGCAATGGTTGAGTTACATGCCCGTATAACTTTTTGGATGAGCGATTCTAGCTTCATTCGTAAAGATACATAGCCAAACAAGGAGTTACACGGCCATGCATTTCAAAGGGTATATAAGGTCCCGAACTTGAGCCTAATTCCTTCTCAAAATCCCCCTCTTCTTCTTTTTCTTCTTCTTCTTCCCTTTGTTCCCATTACCTTGGATGAAAAGAAAGAGCCTTTGCTTGACCTCTATCTCCACTCTTGGTTAAAGATCCTTTGAAGGTGAGCTTTCTTTCTCCCTTATATCTCTTTGTTTTCTCTTGGTTTTGGATGAGCATGGTAACCCTAGGTTTGTAAACATTTGATCTTGGTTTGATGATGAATTTGTTGAGGGCTGAGACCGATTTCATTCTCTCTTTCTTGTTCAATGAGGTGGAATGTAAAGATCCATCCTCTCCACCTTGATGATGAATTTATTGAGTGCCGAGACTCCGATTTTCTTCTCTTTTCTTATTCAATGAGGTGGATGTAAAGATCCATCCTTTCCACCTTGATGAAACCATAGATCCTCTTGTTCTTGAAATCGTACTACTGTAGAATGCTTTCGTTGCACTGAGAAATATTTTACAAAACCTCTATTCTCATAGTTGTGATGGGAGTTTATCTCTGTAGAGCTTTTTTGGAACCCTTAGAGCTCAAGTTCAGACCACACCCAAACCTTGTTAAGGTTTTATGGCATGTAGCTTGAAGAAGTTCATACATGCTTTGCCTTTTGTGTTCTCCTCTTGATTTTGAGCCCTTGTGGCATGTGTTGGTGATAGGTGGTGAGAGTTCGGCTTGAGGCAAAGGGTCTGTAGAAGATTCACAACCATCTCAGCTCCAGGCCTTCGTTCTATGCAGCTCAAACTTGACACCTCAACAAAGAGGTGACCCTACCCACTCTTTCTAACCCTTTGTCTCACAGAGATAAAGGCAAGGCCCCTATTGTCCAACATGTTGAACCCAAATTGGTTTGATGATGAGTGGTATAGTAATGCTCCCACCATCTTAGAACCTATGCAACGAAGCGACCTATGGTGATTGAGCCTGACTCTCGCCACCAAGATCCCGATGTGTTGGAGACCCAATAGTTGATTAAGCCTTGCTCTCACAGTGCCTCTGACAATGCTCTGCAAGTGATGAGCCTCTACTCTCATGGCCTTTTCGAGCAGTAAGTCACAGTTCTGACAACTTGGCCAACTCCGCTTTGGATCGTTGGTCCTTCCAGAGTTTGCCAACTAAGAGGCCATTAGGTTCGAAAACCAAGGGACAAGCAGTTTTTATGTCCAGAGTTCCCACTGAACCATGTACGAAAGAGCATACCGCTGTGCCGAAAGGAGCCTCAAATGTTCAGGTAAAACCACTCAATATGGCGTAACGACCACGGAAGAGTGCAACACTCTAGCAAAAGAAGCATGCGCATTTTGACCAAACTTTTCCATCCGACTTTTGATCAAAAGTCTTGTTGCACATCCCGAGGCATTGCATGGTGTTAAAAAACTTTCAAAAGAAGCATGCCCATGTGATCAAAATTTTCCCATGCAGCCTTTAATCAAAAGTTCCTCCTGAGGCATTGCATGGTGTTGAAATTCTTTCAAAAGAAGCATGCTCATGTGTAGGGATGGCAATGGGGCGGAGCGGCACATGTCTTGCCCCACATCCCATCGAGCCTCACTTTTGGTTTTTTAATCTTTTCAATACAATAACCGTCCTACGGTTTTTTGCACCGCCCCCACCCCGTTATTGCCGGCGTTGCCATAAAAAGTAAAAATATTTACTATTTTTAGTTCATTTACATTAGGGTTACAGGGGTATGGGAGAGGCGGATGGGGCACGTCAATTGGGTTACGGGTATGGGATCTCAGCCGTTAGGTTTGTCGTGGCCGAGAGAAAGAGAGTAGAGATGCTAGAGAAGAATAACCGATAGAATTGATGGTGGAGATTATTTTGAAGAAGATCTAATAGCTAAGAGGGTTTTTTTCTTTTCAAGGTAGTCTAAATTGTTGTTTTAATTGAGCGAAGGTTTTTTATAAAACCCCTTATAATATATACTATTTATTAATAAGTCAAAGTTATAGCAAATGATATTTCTAAAGTATTGTATTTTTGTAATCAAACTATTAATACATAAGCTTAATCAAAATACACAACTATCATAATTAAGCGAATATAATCTTATTTGTTTTATTTATAAATTAAAATTTTTTAAAATTATATGTATATACTAATATATAAGGGCAAATATGTAAATTTTTTAACTGAGAGGGGTGAGGCAAGGTAAAACGAGAACCGCCCCGCCCATTCCTTGGTCTCTAACTAAAAACAAAAACCACCTATTTGGAGCGAGATCGAGTCAAAAACCACGGGTCTACTCGGTTTTTGCATCCCTACTCACGTGATCAATTCTCTCCCATACCACCTTTGATCAAAAGCCATGTTGCATATCCCTTGGCATTGAATGGCATTGGAAAGCTTTTGAAAAAAATTTTGGCTCTTGGAACCGTTGAAACAACCTACGCATAACACCTACAAACCTATATGGCCCAAAACAACCCCTTTGATATCAATTGTGGTCAAACCGACATTGCATGAGGATCCCTTGACAACACAAGAAGATGTATTTAATGTTCCAAACTCTTTGAATTTAAATCCGCCATTGTTTCCCCAAGAAGAACCTGTGTTTTCTAAGGCTGCACCCCACTTTAATCAAGAGGCCTTCTTTTCTTACTCTCCTTCTTGTAACTTGCTTTTGGGTTGTTCTCCTACACCTAATCCACCTTTCATTAAGGAGATGCCCCCTAACTACGCTCGACATTTGCATAATGGTGCTTGGGCTTTCCTTCCCATTGAGTTCTGCACTCCTAACTCTCAAGAATCATTCCCCAAGATTCACCTACTTTAGTGGAAGCTACACCCCTTCCTTTGTTGTTTGGCAACCCCAAGGACTTTGACACTAATGCTCAGGAAGATTCATTTCCTCCATTATTAGAGGACCATGCCCCTGCATATATTTTGAAGATGAAGCTATGGATGTCCTACCCCTTAATGAATTTGACTATGGCACTGATGAAGAAGATGAGGATCAGGTGCACTAGAGATTGTTGTTGTTGGCCAGATATCTCTAATTTGTCAATCCTATCGAGCAACCGCAACTTGCCTCGACACCTTCTCCAGTGACAGAAAGTAGTCAAAAACCGAAGAAACCTTTGTCCCATTGAAATGAAGATTCAAGTTTTCTAGCAGATCTGCTTTAATTAATAAGGAAAAGCGCCAATGATCAATTCGCCTTATAAAATCCTCTTTGAAAATTCTCTCAAAAATCATAACCATCATCCTGAGTGGGATCATCAACTCTTTTCTAGATCACACCAAATCAACTTTTATTAAAGGAATGAGTATTACAGACAACATCGTGCATGAACTCATCTATAGTATCTGAAAACAAAACTTAGATGGCCATATTTATCAAAGTTGACTTCTCCAAGGCTTTTATATAGTGGATTGGCATTTCTCAAGGACATCCTGATAGCTCGTGTCTTTAGTAATTCGTGGATAGTTTGGATCTCAGTAATTATGGAGTCCTCTAAAACAAACATCCACATTAATGGGATCCCTTTGGCTATGTCGATACCAACTTAGGCTTCATCAGGGAGACCCTTATCTCCATTTCTATTTGTCTTAGTGACCGATGTGCTCAGTTTATATGTAGCCATGTAATTGCTTCAAGCATCTTGGTCGGTGTCCTCGGTGCGAACGAGGAGAAAATGTGTTACCCGCAATATGAAGATGACCTACTGTTAATCACGGTACGGGGGTTAGAAGACCTCAGAATCCTCACATTGATTTTGTACCTTTTTGAAGGTCTATTAGGCCTAGGGTTAACTCTCTCAAAAGTTGCCTATACTTCCAAGTCCAGTAGATGCTTTAACATTAAATTGTTCGGTGGATCTTTTTCATGTGACTTACTTAGGGATCTCAATCTCTGGAAAATTCTTAAGACGACAAGCTTGATTAAGGCTTATACACTGAGTAAGGGCCTGTTTGGCCTCTTGGAAACTTCGCTACATATTAGTTAGGGGTTGCCTGATGCTTATCAAGTCTGTGCTCTTAGCTATCCCCTCTTATTGGATGTATGTCTTCATATTACCAACATGGGTGAGTTGAGAAATTGATAGAGTTAGCAGAGACTTTCTTTGGAGAGGATGCAACTTGTTTCTTGGAATCTAGAATGCAAATCGAAAAAGCAAGAAGGTTGGGGTGTTTTGGACTTAAAGGACTTTAACCTCGCTCCCCTTGGAGAATGGTTATGGAAGTTCATAAAAAATGATAAAGCATGCTAGGCACAGAGTTATCTCCTTCAATTATACTAAGATGGACGAACAAACAAACTCCTTCACTCCTCAACTAAGGGGATATACATTTCGGGGGTAAATGGGGAGAAGTGGAGGGAAGTGGACTGACTACCTCTACTTCTGATATTCTTTTTCTTTGAAGTGGGGAAGTGGCCACTTCCCCCACTTCAGACTGAAGTCGGTTTTAGTTAAAACCCACTTCGGTATTTTTTACACCGAAGTGGGGGAAGTGAGCTTTTTATAAAGCTCATTTCCCCCACTTCCAAAGACCTTTCAGAAGTGACACTACTTACATTGAAATGAACACCAGAAGTGAAAATATAAGCACTTCATGGAAGATACACTTCCTGCAAAATGAACATAGAAAGTGGGGGAAGTCATATCAGTTCCACCACTTTCCACCACTTCAGGGAAGTGGCACTTCCCCCACTTCCTGACTTCCTCCCACTTACACCGAAATGAACCCGCCCTAACAAAAGCTATTTTTTCTGGAAAGGCATTCTCAATTGTTGGCCAATTTTCCTTTTAAGTATGGAATCTATTCTTAAATATGAGAGATCCATGTTGTTTTGATGAGACAGTGGTATGAGGGCAAAATACTCAAAGATGAATTGCTTGACCTATTTTCTCGGTAGCAAAATCCTTTCATCACAGAGACCTTCCTCCAATTTGAAACAAGCATCGTTAGCCCTGAGCTGCTCTCTTTCTTGGGACCAATCCCCATCTTTCTCTCAATTGGAAGGTATTATATAAAGTAGCGTTAGTACTAGAATGACATCCTCTCTATTAAGGCCTTTTACACTTTTCTCGATGATAGTGGAACAAAATGCCCATTGGGTAAATCTCCATGGACCAGAGTATGCCCTCTTAAAATTAAAGCTTTTTCTAGCTCGTGTTTGATAATAAAATTCTTACGCTAGAAAATCTAGCAAAGCAAGAATGTAATACAATCTCTATCATAACATGTGCCCTTTGCCATGCCGCTGAGGAAACCACAAACCACTTGCTTCTATATTGTCCCTTCGGGGCCATAATTTGGGCACACTATTATGCTCTTTTCAACCCCTCACACCCCTTCCTCTATAAACGAGGTTTGAATCTCTTAGATCAAAAGCATCATCAATCATGGAGTCTCGGGAAGACTCCTTCGAGCAACTTGTTGGATGATTTGGATCACATAGATCAATAATCTCTTTTTTTTCCTTGTATAGCTTTGGATTTTTTTTTTTGATAATATGTAAAATTGACTTTATGCTTATCACTTGGTTTAATGCAACTCTTGACACCAATAAAGCCACACTAGAGGAGGCATTACCAATGATCAAGCGGAGTTTTAATTTTGCAAGATCGTTGTTACCAGCTTTTTGAAGGAAATGTAAACTCCTCAAGTGATCAGGTAGGCCTTGCTATCTTCTGATGGTTTCTATCTTTGCTTAGTTGCTCTCCTTTTCTTTTGTCTTTTTGTTATATTTTGTCTTTCTTGTTTTATTATCCCACCTCTTGTGGACTCTGATTTTTCTCTTTTATTTCTTTCTATCTCAGTCTCTCTGTTGTTTTGTTATATTAAATATTTGATTATCGTTTTGTACCCCACTATTTTTTTTTAATAAGTTATGATTTATCCATTTTAATATAAAAGCACAAAACACAAAACAAAGAAGTGGAAGAAGAGGAAAGATCTGAAAGCCAACATAAACTGCATAACACTAACCACATATTATCGCCTCACAATATGCAGAGATACTGAATACAGATTTAAAAAAATCTAGGACTAAATACACCAGCAGATTATTAAAAGAAAAAAAAAGAAAAACTCCACTACATTCCTTCAGCCTTTACTTCATCCTTTGGATGGTGGCGATCAAATTAAACTGCAAAACTGGCAAACAACCAACATCAGATTAATTTGTTTCTTTCTATTTTTTTATTTTCTTTTGAAAAAGACGAAAGAACAACATGCATTCAAAATTAACTCTTTCCTCTTTTTAACAATTTTTACATGAGTTATTAAAAACAAACATTTACCTGCTTGTAATGAAATCCATGAAGATGGCACCAGTGCTTGGGACCTTTCCCGTCACAAATTTGGACGTACTTGGGCATGACCGGGAGGCAATCATCAGGTTGGAACTGGAGCTCCGGACAAGTTTCCACTGTCAACTGCGCCAGTGAATCAAGATATTTCAGCCCCGAGAGTGATGAAAGCTGCCTACAATTGATTATAAAGAGTTCATTAAGCCAGGATGGACAAGCAGCATCATGGTGCACTGTCACAGACCTCAGTTTCTCACAATTTGAAAGAGTTAGCGTAACCAGTGATTGAAAGGATGGAAGTTGACATATCTTTGGGCATGTTTGAATGCTGAGGTTATTGAGCTTCGGAAAAACTTTATCCATAACTGAACTCCAGTTATCCCATTCTGGCATGTTTGAGAAGGACAACACCTCAAGTGCAAGGAATGAAACCTCTCCTTCATGAGCAACTGATTTCATGCTTTCAATTTTATCTAAAGAAAGAGAAGTGAGAGAAGGTAATCTTGCTGTTAACCAAGGGAAATCTTGTATTTGTTTGCAGGAATTGAAGTCAATGCTGGTTAATTTGGAGAAGGATGGATCACCGAGCCATGCAGGCAAACCGTAACCTTTATAACCATCTATTTCCAAGCTTGAGATGTTGTAGTGTGGCTTTAGGCTCTCCAGCACTGAAAAATTCATCTCCTCACCGCATGCATTGTCCTCATCTGGATGCTGAGGACAGCACCAGTTCAGCTTCAGATCCTTCAATTTAGACTTGGTTTTAAGGTTGCCTGCAATGACACTATCCACAGAAACCACGTTTCCGAGCTCTGATATGAAAAGCTTTCCTTTGATATTCACCAAGTTCTTCAACTCTTCAATACCACAGTGCTTTTCAATTTTATCAGCTTTTCCGACTCTGAAGTAAACCAGAGTTTCAAGATTAGTTAGTTCCCCAATCCCATGAGGTAGTTTAGCTTCACTGGGGATGAACAAGTGCTGTAATTTTACAAGGTTTGATATCCCCTGGGGCAGCTTTTGAAGCCTGTAACATGATTGCACATCCAAAATGTGCAAGTTGTGAAGATGCCCTATTGATTCGGGCAACTGAACCACAGAAAATGATGAAAGAGCAAGACATCTCAAATTAATTAGACTGCCAATTTCACTCGGAATCTCTTGAAGAACGCAGTTCTTTAAGTCCAATGTTTGCAGGTTATAGAACTGGCAGACAAGCTGCGGCAATGCGTCCCAAATTATATTGCTTTTCATGGAAAGATGGCGGAGATGCTTAAAGTTGCCTATCAAAGTGAGTAAATCATGTGGTCTATTAAGCTGTAATTCAAGCGCTCTCAATCGTTCAAACATGGGGAGCGAGCTTTCACTTTTGCTAATATATATGAGGTCAAGACAATCGAATGTTCGTAAATGGTTTATTTCCTTCAATGACAGAAGCTCTGCTAGTTCTACATCTACTTCCACCGTTGATTGGTATGTCACCTTTAGGTGCCGAACTTTGTTAGAGATAACATACCCCACAGCTTCACTTTCACTTATGTCGATCGAAAAGCACTCGTTTTCTGATATTAGTTGAGCGAGATCTTGAAGCATATCATGCATTACATACCATTCATCCTCATTCCCTGTGGTTAACCCCATGTGGGGGCTCTCGTATAATTGGAAGTATGATCTCTGCTGCAACTCATTGAAGTAATTCTCTCCTACATCCTCCATGATTTTGCTCCCTTTGATGCGAACATAACCTTGTGCCATCCAGAGCCGGATTAGATTGCCTTTTCTGAACAAGTGTGCTTTTGGATACATCGAACAAAACACGAAGCACGGTTTCAGGTATGATGGCATTCGGCTATAACTTAATTTCAGTGCAGGTAGAATCTCAGCTTGAGCTTCATCCAATTCCCATAGATCACTTTGGAGAACATCCCACCAACTGCTTTCCTCTGTCTCATATAGAAGAATGCCTGCAAGCGCCTTCACGGCCAACGGTAAGCCATTACACTTGCTGACAATCTGTTTACCAATGTCTACAAACTGTGATAAAGGTTCTTGACCTGCAAAGGCATAGTGTTTGAACAATAACCAAGAGTGCTCTTCAGGTAAAAGGCCGAGTTTATAAGGTGAAATTCCTGTTTTCATGACTCGCGCAACTGAGCTATTTCTCGTTGTCACAATTATCTTAACAATGTCGGCACTGGCGAAGGGGGCTTGCAGCAACTGCCAAGGGCTCTGTTCTTCATTCCAAACATCGTCTAAAACTAGGAGAACCTTCTTTCCTGCCACACTCTCTCTCAGGACCGATTGAAGTTTATTCAGCTCAAGTAAAGCACAAGATTGTTGGCCACTCAATGTCTCTATGATTAGTTTAGTTAGCCTAAGAACATCAAAATGCACAGATACATACACCCATCCTTTAAAATCAAAGTATCCGCAAACTCTTTGATCTTTATAAATAAGTTGAGTCAGTGTTGTCTTCCCTAATCCTCCCATGCCAACAATGGGAATCACCGAGAATTTGCAATTCATATCAGAAAATAGTAGCCCAATCAGCTTTTCTTTATCAGTATCCCTTCCAAAAACACGCGATTCATCTACAGAGGAACTCGGTGGTGGTGGCTTGATAGAATCATCATCATCATCATCATCATACCATCTTGGACCAAGTTGTCTTAAGCTCAATACATTCCGATCCTTTTCAATCTCACTAAACCTCTCTCTGATTTTCCTAATTCTATCAAGCGTATGACAAGGAAATGATGGCCCTTTCGACATAACCGAAGTCTGACAAAAAATACATTTGCTATCAACCAACACATAAAGAAGTTGGTGAGAAACTTACTAGTCAAGCCAGAGAACAACTAAACATAAGGAAAAGAAGTAAGACACATTACCTCATCCTCAGCCTCCACATGTTTTCTTTTACGATAACTCCTTGCAGCAGCGGCAGAAGCAGTTCTGCTCTGAACTTGATATCGCAACAATTCATACTCATACTCATCGAGGACATCCTCGGCATCGTAAGCGATGCCTTTAAGTTCCTTAAGCCAGAGCCGCACTGATGCATCTTTAATCTCTCTTCGCCCGGCATCCTCAAGAAGTGCCTCAATATTCCATAGTGTCATTTCTAATTCCTTCAGCTCATCCTCAATAACTCTCTGAGTATCCATTGATGAGGATCCTGATGATGAAGGTGATCCACTGAAAGCAGTCACTAACCTTCTTGTTATTTGGAGGACGGATGACAGAAAGGCCATGACAGCAGAGCTTTTCTCAGTGCAGTTTCAAGTCAAATTAAGCCGAAGATGAAGGGAGGATCTAGGATTAGTAGTTGATTTAATTATGAAATATTTTATAGTTAACATTGCTTCTAAGGACACAAGTCTGTTCAGGGAGATTAAAATAGTAGTGCAACAGCAATAAATCAGCAACCATTTCTTACTGGTCAATGATTCCCTTTGTTTTGGACTATGCAGACTCTTGCATGACATTTTGGGCAGAGACTCATAACTAGTGGCCACCATGAAAGACTTGTTCTGCTTTCCGGGCATCATCTAAAACAATACTTTATGATAGCTCTCACATTGCCATTTATGGTGGGCCGTGAAGCACATTTAAGCTCAGCATTTCCTAAACATTGAGAGATTTGGAGAAGGTTGCTTGGACAATTTGGAAGGCTAGGTGTGAAGTTGTGTTCCGAAGAAGGAATATAAACAATGGAAAGATTTTTCAATGACCCATCAAATGCGCTTGGGACTAGACCAGAAGAATTAATACTTATCTCAGGGAGTACACTTATAAACCTTTTTCCTATACATCACATATCCATTTTATGCAATACATCTTGGACTGATTATGAAATCTTGCTAGTGTAGGCTTTGTCATGTTGGCAAGGAGATCTAAAATCATTTTGGCTAAAGCGACTAATGCTATAGCTAAAAACTTCCTTCAATATCAGTTGGAAGCTGTGGAGATTGCTTTAGAGTGCAGAGATAGGAACCTAAGGCTAGATCAAGTAGCATGTGATCTTATAGAGGTCATCAACATGATCAATGAGAGAAATGGCTGCAGAATTTGGAGAATGGAGGGTATTCTAAATCAAGATTTTTAAAGAATAAGATTCCTTTCTTGGTAATGGAATGCAATCCCGGAGAACTCAATGGTGTTGTGGATGAGCTTGCTAAGTATGGAAGGACAAGTGCTGGTCTGACTCTTTATCTGCAAGAATTGGAGATGCCTTTATGGTTGGATGAGACCGTTGGCCAAGTTGGAATTTCCCTTTTATTGTTCCTGTTGATGTTTTGAGTTCATTTTATTGTTCCTGTTGATGTTTTGAGGGCGTTCCCTGTCAAAAAGGCACGCCAATTCCACACGGAGCTTTTGACCTTTTTAAAAATGCACAACAGATATAACCAAGTAATGTTGAATTTTGCAGGAATTTGACAAGGGGACTTCATAGTTACGGTTATGAACTGAATTATTTGCATTTCCTATAAAATATACATTGCAAATACCAAATATGGATGTATTATGGGTTTATGGTTAATAAAATCAGTTAACCACAACAATCCATTAAAAAGTTAAAAAGAAAACACCATGAAAATCTATAGAAGTTAAAAAAATTCATTAAATGGTCTCGCATGTATTTACGAAAACATAGCGTTGTTTATCACTTAACAAAGAGAATTCAATCTTACCACAAATCACACACCACTGCTTCAATTCAAACAAATCAATAATTAATTATATCGTGTAAATTTGTATTTCCATTTTTTTACACATTAACTCATTGAGTTATTGTTTTTATTCGAAAAAGAAAAATTCAATGTACATGATTACTTCCTCATATTTTTAATTCTAGTGTACAATCTCCCCATTGCATCCTCAGCAACAATTTTTAAAATTCCAGCAGGCACATCATCAACAAAAATACATTCACTCCCAGAAGATCCCATTTTGGCAAGCGTATCTGCAACTCTGTTTGCCTCCCTCCATACATGTGATACAATCCATCCTTCAAAAGATGATAAAACAGCATAAATTTGGCTCAAAATACCCTTGTACTCCTTTGATGGTGTTCTCCAAACATTGTTAATCAAATTCACTGCCACAAGTGAATCTGATTCTAGCCACACAAACTTCATGCCGAACTGTTCAGCTCTTGAACAACCCAAGTAAATTGCAATCAATTCTGCTTCGGCCACTGCCTTTAACTCGTTAAAATTAACTGTTTCACCGAAGATCACACAGCCTTCTTCGTCGCGCATAATGTAACCACAACCGGCGTTTGTCTTTGTGACTGATGCATCACTGTTGATTTTGATGTAAGGAAGACTTGGTTTTTTCCATGTGAATTGGTAGACTTCATGGGTCACAATCTCATCCTGCATCAACATCAGGTAAGGCATTACTTTTGATGTATGCAATGAAAGAATTTAATTTTTTTTAATTCATCAATCGCACATAACCCTAACTAATTGTTCAGCCATGAGATTGCCTTTAATCTCAAAGCTACAAAGCACTAGGAGCTCATAGTCGCGTGCACCGGGATTCCCATTGAGGGGTATTTCGGTCACTATACCGATTTCAAATCACGTTTAGGTGTTGGCTATTTAGTGGTCTTTTGAAGCAAATTTGCAACATGTAATTGGATTTATAATAGACATCATTTAAATACTTATAATAAAAAGAAAAAAACAAACCACCCTTTTTAGATGGTTTCTCAATGTATGTTTATTAAGATTATTGATTTAATAAACATGGCGGACTAGTTGCTATATCATTATATTTAAAAATTTTTAAAAACAAATTATAAGGTTCAAATTTATCATTCATCAATTGCACATTAATTTTGGTTACCTCCGTGATATCGCTAGAACAATTCTTTGTGAACTCCATGTTTTCAAACAAGGGAACGACTGCTCCATGCTCCGAAATCCGGGAAAGAATCACTACATTAGTATGAAACATGATCACTATCAGTGAAACATCGATCATTATTGTGGTTTGTTTTGAAAAGATTCATAAATAGACAAACATTAAATTAGATTGATTATTTATGAAGGTTTAATATTCAAATGGAAGAAGACAATTCGGTTTAGCATAAAATAAAATATACTTGTTGTTGATGTCATTTAACTCACAAGAAACAACTTGAAGAAGAAGATGATAAAATTAGAAAGTGTTAATAGTCCATGCATGGCTACTTTCTATTTTATATAATAATTATATAGATTGTTTTAAAGATATTTAGTGAGGATACGTTAGAGATAAAAATTGCAACATATATATATTTTTAAAAATAATAATAATAAAATTTAAAAAAATAATAATAAAATAATAAATTTAAAAAATATTTTTAAAAATGTTAGATTTTTTTTGAAAAAATAGATTTTATGAAAATTTATTTTTTTATTTAAAAAAATCGGAATAAATATTTTTCTGGATCTTTCTGTAAAATCGGAATATGTGTGTATATATATATATATAAAGCCAACATCTACTTAAATTTTATATTTATTTAAATAACATTGAAAGTTGATTTATGTATATAGAGACGTGTGCACATTGTGTGATTGATATGACGCTTTTTTTATAGAAAATTTGGTTGTATATGGGGCACATTATATAATTATTGGTTAATCATATTTGTGAACATTAGCTAATTAATACTTATCTTGCATTCATGGCTCATGATAGTTGATTAACTAATGAATGAATGGGCACTAAAGGAACAAAGTTTGAAACTTTGAATGTGCACATATGATAACTCTAACGTGATCACTTGAAACTTGCAAAAGTACAAATTAAATTGCATGCATGATGAGGGTGTGGGGAGTGTGTCATGCAAAGAATATGTATTTATATAACAATATAGTCCAAATGGAGGAGCATCTAAAGAAGGGGAGAAAGTTTTCACACTCCATGCTTTAATATATATATATATATAAAAATTATAAAAGAAATGGTGAAATAATAAAAAAAATAAGGGCAAGTCAGATATATCCAATATATCATTTAGCATACTTGAAAACATATGAATTTAATTATTGCGTGATCCCAATTTATCAGTACCCGTAATCTTGTCTTGATTCCAATTTTGAGTTCATGAATGCTAGGTTTTAGCTTTTTTTTTTATTTAATTTTAACAAACTGCAAGATATACGCAATAATTTATATTAACTCTATTTGTATGACTAAAAGTTAATTATTCCTTAAATGTTCTTGGTTGGAGTGTATAGCTTCTTTACTTATGCTTCACTTTAGCAAAGAATTAAAACAATTGAATGGCATTTGGAATCAACGTGCAGTATATGATTGGAAGATGTGCAAATTCATAAACATGGTTTATATTCAAGGGAAAAAAATAAAAAGAAAAGTAACTTGTATGTTTTGGCAATTGAGCAAGAATAGTTTTGCGCGCCTTAGGTATGCCTTTGTTTTGTGATGGTTGAGAACGGTGAATTATTACTGCTTATATAAAAAAAACTAAATTAAATACCTGTCCTCATTTTAATAAGAATGGAATTAGGATAATATTGAGCTAAGATAAATAAAATGGATATTATTTGGATATATAGATCGCGATCCAAAATATTTAAATATCAACTAACAACACAGATCTCAAGTCGATCTAAAAAACACAAATCTCATAATAAAACGAGGACACACATCTCGAGGCGAAAAAAAATACACAAATCTCATAATCAACTGAGAGCACAGATCTCAAGACTATAAAAAATATATAAATCTTAGGATCAACCAAGAACACCGATCTTGAAACGATCTAAAATATTCAAATCTCAAGATTAACCATGAATACAAATCACGAAGCAAAATGCAAAAATTATAAAAAAAATCAAATTAGATAAAAAAATAATATAAAAAAATCAAATCAGATAAACAAATATAATAAAACAAAATAAAAAATTTAAAATTTAAATTAACAAAATCAAATCAGATAAAGATAATATAAAGATAATAATAATAATAATACAACAAATAATAAAATAATAATAAAAGAAGAAATGAGGAAGGAAGGAGAAATAAAAATAAGATCGGAAGAAAGGTCGGGAAAGGTTTTCATCTTCTCTTCCCTATGTGTGTGTATATATATATATATATATATATATATATATATATATATGAAAGAGAAGAGAGGTAGCCACTGGTGCCCATCGTTGCTTATGGTTCGTAGCCTCCCGTCATCGCTAGTTTGTGATCTAAAATATTCAAATATCAACTGAAAGCACAAATCTCGAGGCAATCTAAAATATTCAAAAATCCAAGATTAACCGAGAGTATAGATATCAAGTTAATCTAAAAATTCAAATTCTGAGAGCACAGATCTCGAGACGATAAAAAATATACAAATCTCAGGATTAGCCGAGAGCACATATCTCGAGGCGATAAAAAATATATAAATCTCATGATCAGCCGAGAGCACAGATCTTGAAGCGATCTAAAATATTCAAATATTTAGATTAGCCATGAATACAAATCACTAAGCAAAATACAAAAATATAAAAAAAACAATCGAATTTGATAAAAAAATAATATAATATAATAAAAAAATCAAATAAAAATAATAATAAAAGAAGAAAGGAGGAAGGAAGGAGTGATAAAAATAAGAAGATCGGAAGAAAGGAGTGGAAAGGTTTCATCTTCTCTTCCCTATGCTATATATATATATATATGAAAGAGAAGAAAGGTATTTCATCGTTGCCGTAACCGCCGCTAGTCACTGTTGTTGTTGTCGTCGTTTGTGGTCATCGCCGCTCGTTATTGCTCATTTGTGATCTAAAATATTCGAATATCAACTGAGTGCACAGATCTCGAAACGATTTAAAATACACAAATCTCATAATCAGCCTAGAGCATAGATCTCAAGGTAATCTAAAATTTTTTCAAATTCCAAGATTAGCCGAGAGCACAGATCTCAAGTCAATGTAAAATATTCAAATTACAAAATTAGCCGGAGCATTGATCTCAAGTCAATCTGAAAATTCAAATTCCAAGATCATTGGAGAGCATAGATCTCGATGCAATAAAAAATATACAAATCTCAAGATCAACCAAGAGCACAGCTTTTGAAGCAATTTAAAATATTCAAATCTCAAGACTAGCAAATCATGAAGCAAAATACAAAAATATAAAAAAAAAAAAGCAATCGAATCGAGATAAAAAATCGAATTAGATAAAAAAATAATTTAATAAAATAAAAAATCAAATCAAATAAAGATAATATAAAGGAGGAAGGAAGGAAGGAGATAAAAATAAGAAGCTCGGAAGAAAGGAGGAGAAAGGTTTCCATCTTCTCTTCCCTATGAAATAGAAGAGACGTAGCTGTTGTTGCCCATTGTTGTCGTCACCGCCGTTGGTTACGGCTATTGTTGCTGTTGTTTTTGGTTGTCGCCGCTCGTTATAACCGCCACTGCCGATGCCTACACTAGCAAGGGTGGGATATCCTTTGCTCGTCTCCCGGCCTATGTCCGTCGACTCAAAGCTCCTCGCACCTTTGTCTCTTTCGGCGGACATAAAAAGGCTTTAGTGATCCATAAACAATAACGAAATAATAAAATTAGCTAAATAAATAAGCATAGAATGTCATTTTCTGAACATTCCCACTCACACCACAATTTTAACAAGAGAATGTGAAAGTAGAACTTCAATATGAAAGTATTGGTGCAAGGCATATGTCCAGGTATTGAAGACATTCTAGGATGCTCTGCATCAAAATTTCACTGTTCTCTGTATAAGCAATCGAAGTATTGTTGCAAGACTTGTGCAAAACGTTTTTTTCCCAGTGACTTTTCTTTACAAAAAAAATATTTAGATAAATCAATTAAGCAATACGGCCAACATAAGAAGAAGCATATCCATTTTAACATTCTCAATTCAGGCAGTGGTTCATGCGCCTTGCAACAAAATGGGTTAACTCAAAGCTGCAAGGACCAAGAATGAGTAATGAATGTTTGTCTATATTAAGTTGGTCCTAAGTAAGAAGAAAAATAACTACCCTATATTAGCTTGGCATACTGTTGAATGCTAGTCATAATGGGCATAATCTCAAGGGTCAAACTCACCGAGGAGTCAATAAAAAATTTGGAATTTGCCAAAGCACGTTCCACCTCATTGTGGATAGCTTCCAAACCGATAGTAAAAGGTGGCCATGCCTACAAACGAAAACAAAGGAAAGTCTTCCACAAAGACACTAAAGCCGTGAGCATAAAATGAAACATGTTTTTCAAGACTTGGGCCAATATTTTATCACCTCTTTATCAACAAGAAGCTCACCAACCCCATTAGTTGACACTCTCAGGTATCTCGACAAAAAGTAATCATTCTATGTTTTACTTGCGCGGTTTAAAATCAGAAGCAGGGTTTATCAATGAAGATCAACATACCTTGTTCCAGATACTTACTATCTCTCAAGATTTGGAAGGTTGCATTACAAATTTTCCTTCGCTGGAAACAAAACATATATAAATAAATTAATACCAATAAAAAAATGTCAAACACCCTCAAACACTGGAAAATAAGAAATTTGTTCACATTTTATTTCAGATCAATAACAATACCACTTCAAGTGACCAAAAACCTGCTCCGCAAAGAAAGTGTTCCGTAAAGAGGGAGTTGCCGGGCTTTTATTGTGGTTGCGCAACAAACCTGCTCCGCACCACCACAAACTGCCGTGATTACATTCACTAGCTTTGAAATGATCCATAGATTCCTAATTAATCTATTCCCCGAACCACATCGCCATCCCATATAAAACCTAGGTTAACAAATAAAAAAAAAATTTTGATTAGCTTATTTAGTTGATTATTTTGCATCAACCACAACAGCAACCAATATCTATCGTGTCTGCCATTCCAAGCTTCTTTCACCTGCCAGTGGTTTGGAGTACTTCGCAGCCACGATTGTTTGGTTTGTGTTGGGAATGGAAGTGGATCAAAAAATTGGCAAAGATAGTGACGAAAAAGATAATCATGAAATCATTTGTTATTATAAGATGTTGTTCCTGGAAATTCATTAATTGTACGTGTTATGTTATTATTGATTTGTGATTTTAACTTTTGTTAGAGACTCAATTAATCAACAGATTAATATGATTGACATATTTTACTACAAATATGTTGAAGGTCCTAACGTATGAATTCTTTATTAGCTCAACTTGATTTTCCTAATGAATCACCGGATGAATATGAACAAGAACCATACTTGAAACGGCTTCTCAAAGAAAAGGCCGATCAAATGGTTTATAAGAAAATTGCACCCAAAGAAGGTCAAGCATATTCATAATGCATAAAGATGAGATAGGGCAATCACCCGATCTAAAATGATTTTTGGGGAGACAAGAAACACTTCAACATATTCAGGAACAGTGAAGCAGGCAAATAAAAGAATATTATCGAAGTTTCATCGGTTGATTTTAATTGAGGATCAAGGTTGGTCAAAAAGAAATGTACAAATCTACAAGGGGGGTTGAAGCCCTTGCTAGCCCCCCTTGGTTCCGTCCCCGACCATGAAGGAGTTGGAGGGGAATTAGGAACAAGATAAGCACCGGGAACATCTTCCAAGAAAGAATGCCCTAAAATAGAAGAATCAAGAATTAGTGAATATTTCCAAAAGAGAAACACACAAGGCAATATTGGGTGACAAAGGGGGCAATACCGTCGTCGCCGACACCACAAGCTTCCTTAACTCTCGAATCAAGTATGGCCAAGTGCGTTCTCATCAAACGCCCTGTTGCACCTCCGAGGATGCTCCATTTCCCGAATTTGGCAAAACGATTGAGCACAATAGAAACCCTAATCAATGTCAAGATGAAAATCCTCCACTCTCTCCACCATACCAAAATGATGCGAAGACAGGACCCCTTTTTTTCAACTTGATGGAGGGAATTCTTTTAACATATACCACCCCACGTTATAAAAAAAAAAAAAAGTTCATTAGAAAGAATAAATTATTTTGTCACAATTAAAATATGTTTTCCAACTTTCATTAAAATCCCTTGTCTCGCATGCGATAAATGACAATTTTTATTTAATATATATAATAAATAAGAGTAGAATAGTATCACGTCCCATCCCCACTGGCGGGTCCGCTGACAGATTAGCCATATCCAACAAGGCTGGCCCCACTGGTGCAAGGCCTTAAATTTGACCTAGTCAAAGTCAACCCTAACGAGTTAAACAAGAAGCAAGAATACAGAACTATGAATAGAACAATAGTAACAGAGTTAATATAGGTATGGTTTTTAGCATCCCTATAAAAATACAGAGCCACACATACAATTTGTGAACCAGAAATACAGTCTGGATACAAGTCTTACTCACACAAGAAAATTCTCTATAAGGTCTACAATCAAAGACAGGAATATGACTCCAAGATAAACCCCCGATCCTAGGCTTAATCTTCTCCTGCGAAAGAGAAAATCGTAGAGTGTATGAGCCACACTAGGCTCAATAGAATCACAGAAATAACAGGTAATATAGATATTACAGAATAATTATAATCCAGACAGAAATACAGAAAATGCTTAGAATACAAAAATAATCAAATATACAGAAAATACGCAAAAACAGACATGTGCATCTCCCTGACTAATAACAGAATCAACAACTCAAGGCTGGATCTTCGACTGTGAATCCGAAACAGAACAGACAGAATATCAACAGCCGAAACCGGATCTTCGAAAGTAGTCGGATGGTAGTGCTACTATAGAAAACATGTGCACATCACTAGGACTTACTCCTCCTAGCTGGGCAATTTGCCAGTAATTGGAGATGTACTAAAACTGCAGAAATGCAGAATATAGACAAAAAATACCAAATAAATCACTTTGCAAAATAATTAACTTAAATAATTAAATAAATAACAAATACAAAATAATAAACATAATACTAGCATAAATAATGTAAGAACATCATAATTAATTAAAATAAAACTATTAATTAAAAACATAACCATCCACCAAAAATACAGAGTTATATTATACGGGTGCGAGAGCCTACCTGGTTCCGAGCTACAAAAGTGTATTTACTAAATCCCGCAAATTAAGGATTCGCTAAAACCAACCACAAAGCTCGAATTCCGTTGTTTAGACTGCAAACCTATTCACAAGACGAAAAAATAGCTGAGCTGCAAGCTAGGACCACCAACTCACAACCATTCACTTAAATTTACCCGAATTCACACAAACACTCAAAAATGCTACTCAAGCTCCAAGCTTCTTTATCAAGAACACCCTTGCAAAGGGTTCTGGTTCACAGGCATATAATAAAATGCTTTAATGCATCCAATTATGAACATCTCTTCAAACAAATAGGACAATTGCTCTATGACATATTTTCACACTTCAAAATTTCCGTGATCCGAACACAACCTAAATGTTGGTTTCTAAGATGCACAACAAAGTCAAAACCCACAGAATTCAATTCAGCCAAATGCATATTAGTTCACTTCAATACAAAAGATTAAGTTGACAGTATGAGAGACAGACTTATAAATCTTCATATGCATGAGTACCATACTGATAGGAGATTATTAAATACCACAACATTCTTGCCCGACCATAAGAACACGAGAATTCTAGGGTGAATCATCACTGCCTTTCAAAATTATAAAAAATAGAGTTGAAAGACCAAAGATCAAGAAAAAGCAGGGTAAACTAAACCCCATGTTTTTCACATGAAATTGAGTAATATCAGAGTTCCAAGAAAAACATATTTTAACCTACCAGATCCATCGCATCCTATTCAAACAAACTCCAAAAATGGGATCAAAAGACAACAAAACAATCCTCCAGAATTTCAAGAAAAGAAAAAAATAAAGCATTGGTGAAGAGATCCACAAATCAGATGCAAAGAAATCAAATTCCTACTTATCAACAAGTTCTATCAAAGGCTTACCACTACAGTTTGAACCCTAAGCGATTGAGAGTCTCAAAATCACCAGCCACACCAACACCTCGCACGAGAGGTCGTCGGCAAGCCATGAGAACTAACAGCGATCTTCAAAGGTTGCTGAGGAAGAGGACCAGAAGATGATGATGGTTAAGCTAAGGCAGGGCTTTTTAATGCTCTCGCTCTCTACCCCTTTCTCTCACACACACAAACACATGACAAAACACATGTGATGCATTCAGCAATCCAATAATTCAGCGAATAAAATAATAAAAAAAAAAGGTGGGGGCAAGGCCGTCAGGGGAATCCAAAGTTCAAACTGTTATAATCTCCCTCCCTTAAAAGGAATTTAGTCCCCTAAACTCACATTAAGAGTCGACAAACAACTCTAGGTAGCGCTCCGCCAAGTCGTCCTCACGCTCCCAAGTAGCTTCATCACGGGAGTGATTGCTCCAGCCTAACCTTGATCAAGAGGATCACTCGACTCCCCCGCCGTTGTTCTCCGTAGTAAAGAATCTCCATTTGTTGCTCTTTGTAAGACAGATTCTTCCCGAAGCTCCATTGGTTCATGCAGAATGACGTGCGAAGGATCGAACAAATACTTCCTCAACATGGAGACATGGAAGACATTATGGACTCGAGCTAGATCTGGAGGTAGGGCTAAGCGATAAGCGTACGGTCCAACTAGCCCCACTATTTCAAAAGGTCCAATGTAGCGTGGGTTGAGCTTCCCACATTTCCTAAATCTCACAACACCTTTCATAAGCGATACCCTCAAGAAAATTGAGTCGCCCACCTAAAACTCAAGGTCCGAACGTCGCTTATCTCGCATAGCTCTTCCGTCGACTTTGAGCAGCCGTTCGGCCTTTCCCCCGATCGCCTTCACTTTCTCTTCTACAATCCGCACAATTCTGGACCTAACGGCTTTCGCTCTCCTAGATCATCCCAACACACAGGAGATTGACACTTTCGCCCGTAGAGAGCCTCATACGGTGCCATCCGAATACTTGCTTGAAAACTATTGTTGTAAGCAAACTCGCCAAAGGAAAGTAGCAGTCCCAAGAATCGAAAAGTCGAAGGCACATGCTTAAAGCATGTCTTCCAAAGTCTCGTATAGTCCTCTTAGACCGGCCGTCCGGTCCGGGGAATAAAAGCCGTCCCGAAAGTTAGTTTAGTTTCCAAAGCGCATCGTAAACTCCTCCGAATCTCGAGATGAATATCGAATCCTAATCGATGTGATTGAAACCAAGATGCCGTGCAATCAAACAATCTCTCCTAGATATAGCTCCGCTAGCTTCTCAAGACGAAAACCATGCCTCAAAGGCGAAAGTATGTTGACTTGGTCGGTCGGTCGACGATCACCCACACCGACTCATGCTTTTGCTGAGTACGAAGTAACCCAATTACGAAATCCATCGTGATGTGTTCCCACTTCCACTCTGGTATTGGCATTGGCTAAAGAAAACCTGTCGATCTTTGATGTTCTACTTTTACTTGCTGGCGGGTAAGACAGTGAGCTACGAAGGTAGCTATCTCCCACTTCATGTTGTTCCACCAGTAGTGTTCCTTGAGTCCTCTGTACATTTTTGTACTTCCGGGGTGGATTGTATAACTCTAGTAATGAGCCTCCTCCAGAATATCCCCCTTCAAATCAGGATCATCTGGTACGCATACCCCATCTCCAAATCTGATGGTACAATCTTCGAGCACTTGAAACTGAGACGGTACTCCCTACTGAAGCCTAGCACAAATCTCTTGCAACTTAGGATCCTGCATCTGAGTTGCTTTGATTCTCTCCAATAAATTAGGTCGGATGCGCAAGTTGGCCAGACTTGCCTCAGAGCTCGATTGAACAACTTCTAACTCAAACCTTCTCATTTCCTCCAGAAGCGGTCTCTGCTCAGTCAAATACGCGGGGGTTCCATAGTTATACCTCATGCTCCTCGCGTCAGCCACCACATTAGCTTTGCCTGGATAATAGCGGACACTGAGGTTATAGTCCTTGATTAGTTCCAACCACCGTCTTTGCTCATGTTAAGATCCTTCTGGGTGAAGATGTACTTTAGACTTTTGTGGTCTGTGTACACTTTACAAGGTTCCCCATATTGAAAATGCCTCCAGGCCTTCAATTCAAAAATGACTGTTGCTAACTCCAAGTCATGGGTGGGGTAATCCTCTTCATGCGGCTTCAAGTGTCTTTAAGCATAGGCAATGACCCGCCCACTCTGCATCAGAACACATCGTAAGCCTGTCTTACAAGCATCACTATAGATCACGTATCCACATCCACTTTCTGATAGAGCAAGGATGGGTACAGATACGAGTCTATACTTCAATTCCAGGAAACTCATCTAGCAAGCTTCAGCCCGTATAAAATGGGCCTTCTTCCAAGTCAATCTCATCAACGGCGCGTAACCGGGCGAAGTTTTGTACAAACCTTCGATAGTAGCCAGCCTAAGCCAAGAAAACTCCGGATCTCTCTAACCGTGCTTGATCTCTTCCAATCCACAACTGCTTCCACCTTTTCCAACTGAAACACCGACTTTACTGATGACATGCCCCAAGAAAGCCACACTATCGAGCCAAAAATCACACTTGGAAAATTTGGCACATAACTCATGCTGTCTCAGAGTCTCTAGTATAATCCTCAGATGCTTTGCGTGCAGTTGCTTAATGCGTGAGTAGATCAGAATATCATCAATGACGAGGACTACAAATTGATCCAAGTAGCGTCGGAACACCCTGTTCATTAGATCCATGAACACCGCCGGGGTATTTTTAAGCCCAAAAGGCATCACCATAAACCCATAGTGCCCATACCTTGTATGGAAAACACTCTTCGGAATGTCCTCGCCCCTGATTCAAACCTAATGATACCCAGACCGTAGATTAATCTTGGAGAAGACTTGAGCTCCATGCAGCTAGTCCATGAGATCATCAATCCTCTGTAAAGGGTATTTATTCTTGACAGTCACCATGTTCAACTCACAATAGTCGATACACAATCTTAGAGATCCATCCTTCTTTTTTACAAAGAAGACTGGGGCTCCCCAAGGTGACATGCTCGGTCGAATAAACCCTTTCTCCAATAGTTCCTCTAGTTGCTTCTTCGGTTCCTTCGATTCGGCGAGGTGCCATCCAAGATAGTGCCTTGGATAAAGGAGCCGTGCCTCGGAGTCAAGTCGATGGCAAACTCAACCTCTATCACGAGAGGGCAATCTAGGAAGATCCTCAGGGAAGACATCGAGAGAACTCACTGACAACTGGTACATCAGATACTGTGTAACCGGTGCGAGTGGCCTCTGAGACAGGCTAGAAAACCAACACAACCACTTTTGATCAACTTCTGAGCTTGCAGAGAAGATATCTCCCTAGCTAGGGTGTACCCCTTACTGCCACTGAAGGTGAATTCTCCTTGGTCAGGAAAACAGAAATGCACCTTCTTTCTATGACAATCCACCACAGTGTACATTGAAGAAAGCCAGTCCATGCCAAAAATGACGTCATAATCTCATCGTTCCATCAGATGCAGATCGGCGAATAACTCGAGCCCCTCAATCAGAATAGAACAAGCCGGTGCTAACCGATTAACGGTTCTCATTGCTCCAATAGGAGTAGTAATGCACAAGACATGCGGTAATTCAACGACATACAGAGAGTTCTTATGAGCAAAAGATGACGATACAAAGGAATGCGTAGCACCAAGATCAAACAAAGCACATGCATAGCAGGAATGTACAGAAATAATACATGCCACAACATCGTGCGATACCTGAGCGTCCTCCTCGTGTCAGTGCAAAGACTCCGCCTTGAGTAACCGGCGTACCACAACCTCGTCGGACGAGAAGAGGAAAAAAGACCGGTGCTCATAGGCGCCTTCCCCTTCCTACCTCTTAAGGCACTTTGCTGGGAACGGCCTAGAGTACTTATCTGTCGTGACTTATCAAATGACCTGGCTGCTCAAGTGACTCACCCTAAGTCCGAGGTGGGCTCCGTGGACACTGGGCCATGAAATCCTCTTGGTTACCGCATCGATAACACGCGCCGGTTGGGCGTCTCCACTCTGACTAAGAATGGCGCCTCCCACAAGTAGGACACCGAACCTCCTAAACTACACTTCTAGAAGATCCCCTATCTCCAGAACTAGATGATGAACCTGGGGGTCTACTATACAGGCGTGACCAGTGCTCTCTTCTAGAATGCCCTGAGCTACTCCCAAAAGACTGACTCGCTGCTGCTCGCGCCTGCCCCGGTCTTGTGTCTCCTGCCAAGTGATCTCTAAGTCCTTGGCGATGCCGACTAACTCCGTATAAGTCTGCCTCAGGAAAGGCACAATAGCTCACCGAATGTGGATCTTCAGACATTCTACAAAATGACGGGACCTGCTGCTTTCAACTGACACCAAGGACAAAGCAAACTGCGACAATCTGTCAAACTCTACCTCGTACTCTTTTACACTCATCGACCCTTGCTTCAGGCTAAGGAACTGCCTCTCCATCTGGGCTCGACGACTCAAAGGAAAGTACTTGGCGTAGAAAGCTTTCTTGAATTGTTTCCAAGTCTTGAAAGAATTCTCCCCTTAAGGCGCAGTTCGTTATCAAACCACTGAGCTGCACTGTTCCACAGCACGTACGTGGCCAACCTAACCTTGTCTTTATCAGGGCTCTGCATGGCCCGAAAAGTCCTCTCTAGCTGACTGATCTAGTAACCGGTTACTGTCAGATAGGTGGTCATTGCAAACGGTGGTGGTGAGTGTCGTCCGAACTCAGTTAATAAATCTCGACCACCTGCAGAAGTATGCTGTTGGCGTTGAGCATGCATCATTAACATCATTTCCCTCATGATGTTGGTCAAGGAAGTAGGATCTGGTTACTCTTCCTGTTGTACTTCCTCATCTGAATGATCAGAAGCCTCCTGCTCCTATTACATGGGCTCTGGGGATGGGCTTGCAGGCCTTCTGCGATGTCGCCTTCTACCCCTAGGCATGATCACTGAAACACATGGAACAATCGGAACTTGAGGACAAACTACACTACCCAAACCAACTCTTAGAAAAGACTTTTGAAAACCAAAACACTTTTGGAATCAGAAGAGTGACATCTGACTGTAAGCTCTGATACCACTTTAATCTATCACGCCCCAGGCCCACAGGCGGGCCCGCTGATAGATCGGCCACATCCAATAGGGATGGACCCCACTGGGTGCAAGGCCTCAGATTTGACCTGGTCAGAGTTAACCCTAACGAGTAGAATAAGAAGCAATAATACAGAACTATGAATAGAACAACAGTAACAGAGTTAATACAGGTATGGGTTTTAGCAGCCCTAAAGAATACAGTGCCACACATACAGTTTGCGAACCAGAAATACACTTAGGATAGAAGTCTTACTCACACAAGAAAATTCTCTATAAGGTCTACAACCAAAGACAGGAATACGACTCCAAGATAAACCCTTGATCCTAGACTTAATCCTCTTCTGCAAAAGAGGAAATCGTAGAGTGTATGAGCCACACTGGGCTCAATAGAATCATAGAAATAACAGGTAATACAAATATTGCAGAATAATTATAATTCAGACAAAAATACAGAAAATGCCCAGAATACAAAAATAATCAATTATACAGAAAATACACGAAAACAGATGTGTCCATCTCCCTGACTAATAACGGAATCAACGACTCGAGGCCGGATCTTCGACCGTGAAGTCGAATGCAACGCATGACAATATCAATAGCCGAAGCCGGATCTTCGACAACCAGTCGGATGGTAGCACTACTATAGAAAACATGTGCACATGGCTAAGACTTACTCCTCCTAGCTGGGCAATTTGCCAGTAATTGGAGATGTACTAAAACCGCAGAAATATAGAGTATAAACAATGAAAATACCAAATAAATCACTTCGCAAAATAATTAACTTAAATAATTAAATAAATAACAAATACAGAATAATAAACATAATACTAACATAAATAATGTAAGAACATCATAATTAATTAAAATAAAACAATTAATTAAATACATAACCATCCACCAAAAATACATAATTATATTATACGGGTGCGAGAGCCTACCTGGTTCCGGGCTATGAAGGTGTATTTACTAAATCCCGCAAATTAAGGGTTCACTAAAACCAACCACAAAGCCCTAATTCCGTTGTTTAGACTTCAAACCTATTCACAAGACGAAAAAATAGCTTAGCTGCAAGCTAAGAAAACCAACTCGCAACCATTCACTTAAATTTACCCGAATTCACACAAACACCCAACAAATGCTACCCAAGCTCCAAGCTTCTTTATCAAGAATATCCTTGCAAAGGGTTCTGGTTAATAGGTATATAATAAAAAGGCTTTAATGCATCCAATTATGAACATCTCTTCAAACAAATAGGACAGCTTGCTCTATGACATACTTTCACACTTCAAAATTTCCATGATCCGAACACAACCTAAATGTTGGTTTCTAAGATGCACAACAAAGTCAAAACCCACATAATTCAATTCAGCCAAATGCATATTAGTTCACTTCAATACAAAAGATTAAGTTGACAATATGAGAGACAGACTTATAAATCTTCACATGCATGAGTACCATACTGATGGGAGATTATTAAATACCACAACATTGGTGTCAGACCATAAGAACACAAGAATTCTAGGGTGAATCATCACTACCTTTCAAAATTATAAAAAATAGAATTGAGAGATCAAAAATCAAGAAAAAGCAAGGTAAACTAAACCCCATGTTTTAGCATGATATATCGCCCGGTGTCTCTTCACCGACACGACTCCAAGGCGTGCATTTTCAATCCCACAATTACATTAGTAAAGTGTCCATATGCAAATGACAAGCAATAAGAACACAAAATCAACACACCCTTGTCATCGTTGTTTTATATACCGTAAACTTTATTATCTCCCTGTGTGATACTACATATATTTAGTTTTATGTATCAATTAGAGTAGAAAATTTGTTGTTGGTTTAATTCACGTAATAATCTATATTTAATAAAGTTTTTTTTAATATACTAATTTTTCTTTATTTAAATATATAAATTTTGTTCATCTTTTGTTTGATGGTTGTATATTTAATTATTTTATTTTAGTTTGTTGTAGGATTTTAATGGATTTATTGTCCATAATGTTTTTATGGACTATGATATTTATCATTTTTTTTAAATTTTACGGGTTTATTACTAGTTTGCAAGTCCTTTTAGCTTTTGTTATGTAAACCATTTTAGCTTCTATTTTGCATGATTTGTAGCTACGTGATGCTTCTAGTGCTCAATTTTTTATTTTTAGTGGAATCTCTTTGTTTTTTGTAAGGGCATTGATTGTTTAATTTATTTTAAATTAATTTAATTATGTATGAGATATTAAATTATTCATAATATATTTACAGATGTATAAAGTTTTTTATAATCATTAAATCAATATATATATAAATATGTACAAATGTAATTTTTTCGATAATATGGACAAATTATCACCCACTTACAAAATTACAAAATATTCATCCACGAAAAAAAGTCAAACCCTCCATTTTTCTTTGAGAAATAAACTCACGGCTAAAAAAATTAAACTATTTATTTATTGCATCTACACAAAAATTAACTTTAAGTAGTTTCAAAAAAATTTTAAAAATAATTTATTCTTATGAAAAAAATATTCATATGATTTATAATAAATTTTAATGGTACACGTGGGGAGAGGGTGTATACACACAAATAAATTTGGTGAATTTCGGGTGTATATCAGCGCGCGCGCGCGCGGACACACACAGATATATATATATATATATATATATATATATATATATATATATATGGTTTTTCAATTACTGCTAATATCCTCCATCTTGCTTTGCAAACTCCAAATGTTCTTATGGTGCTCTACTAACTTTGCCCATATGCCGAACTCTTTTTTGAGCGAGTCTCATCTGTTTTTCAGTTGCTTGTGACTATAACATAAGCGTCCTCTTGTGGCAAACTTTGATAACATATTTTTCCAACCTTCTTTTCGTAAAGTGCTAGTCTGGCCTATTACCAATCTGGACCTCCTCGACACATATCTTTAAGAATAATTCAGTATTTGTGTCATCCCATCTAGCTTTAATATTGTTGTCACTTGGAACCACATTCACATCACCCACATTTGTCTGTTGCACAATTCTTCTGGGAGGTAGTTTTGATGCCATAATCGATAATACTCCTTCACAATACAAGCACATTCAGAAATAGATTCCAATGTCTGGTTTACATGTTCATAAAGCTTCCAAAATTATTGCAAACATGTTTTTTCCTTTTCTTCCAAAATTATTAACTTAGGAGTTGGTATTTAGAATTGGTCTTTAGAAATAAGACTTCATAACTATAGTATGGTTTTCAAGAGCCAAACACAATCTTACGCATATTTCAAGTCCCCGCTTAAAAGTGTTTGAATCAGCTTTTGGAGCCACAACATTGTGAGGCAATTAACTTATAAAACTGGAAAAAAAAATAAAAAAATCAGAAAAAAAAAAAAAAGTCACAATCTCCACTGATTTGAGTCAGCTTTTGGATCCACAACTATGACAATCAATGATTCAGCTCCATCAGCCATGTTAAATAAGGTTGAGGACGGACCTAACAGAGAACTAGGATTTCAAACACCAACTCTACAACAGATTCCCTCATTAGAGTTTTTTTTATATATAACAGTAACATCTAGCCCTCTGTTCATTGTTCATGAGGCAGACACAATTATCACTCAAATAACCAACTTATAAAGTTGTATAAAAATCAGACGTAGAGGTCTTCATTTGCAACTACTCCAGGAAGAGGACTGATGTCGACTTATTTAATTAGACATGAAACATCACTACCAAGAATAGGTAAACAAAAACTCCAATACAGACCACACTAATAGATGCTACTGTACCACAATTATGTAAAACCTGCTTTTTCTCTACTAACTTGAAATCAATGCGTACATATATCTTTATGTTCTTTGATCTCTTAGTTTGGTAAATTAATCCAAAAGATGAATTTTCTTGATGTAAAATTTCAGAGTGCATAACTTTTGTGTAGAGCATAACAATCAGATTCAATAGCTTTGTTTGGTGCCTGTAACCTGCAGGGATTTTGATTAAGCTAGAATTCAGCATGTGAATGTCTTCCGTTTTGTTGGTGCAAATTATGAAATTACATCATTTGTTTTATTTTCTGGTATCTGGCTTACACATCATAAGATTTAGTAGTTTGGATGCCAAAATATTTGGAAATGCAGGGCCATTTATTAGTCTTTGTTAGACAATTACTTGCCTCAAAGAAGAAAATGCTAATTGTTACCAAAAGACTTGGGAAGCGGTGTGCATCTCAAAGAAGAAAGAAGTAATTGTCAAACAGTTGGGATTTTTAGATATTCTAGATGGTATTATTACTCAAATAGAATTACTTAAGAGCACTAGAAAAACAAAAGGGGATTGTTAAATGAAGGTCTACTTATTCAGAATTTGAGATTCATGTGGATAAGGATTAAGGGGTGAACTAAGCCACCTAATCCCAAATTAAAAGACAAATGCTATTTTTGAGATATATTTGACTTTTTCATCCCATGCGTTTGTATTAAACAATATTAATAATGAATCCATGATTAAGCCAATTCCAGTGGGGTGCACACACAAACTCCTAATCTCATCATTAAGATTAGTCCTAGTCCATTCTTATCCCTAGCAGAGAAGTAACTCAGATTAGATTTCTTTTCAACCTTTTAGTATCAAGGGTTAGGGCTTTAATCATGTTGGTTTCGGCAGAGTCATTTGTGGAAGGTTCTTGAATTTGATGTTGATTGGTATTTGTTATGATGGCCTAATTATACCTTCAAGAAGATAAACTAAGTTGGAATTGAGGCAAAAGAAACTGCAAGCTAAAATTTGTATGCAACTATGAAAAATGACTTACAACTGTGAAAAATGAAAGCCTCACAGATTTCCTATCTGAGTGGAAAAGAGAATGTAGTATTTATTATTCACAGAATAAAATTTCTAGTACATTTTCCAGGGTTTTATTGACACAATGTAAATAGGACTAATAAAATAGCTACGTCCACCTAAAATTCAGAGTTCAGGAGCTTACAAAATTTGTTTTGCAGTCCATAAACTCTTCATGAACGGAATTTTTTAAGTACATTAGGGCAATGATCCTGTGGCCATCTTTCACTTTCTATTATTTTCTGTTCATAAATAAATCTAGTCACAAAATTCTAAACATATTTCTCTAACTTCTCCCATCAAACTCGTTCAAACTCAAATTTCAGGGATCAAGAAGAGGCGCAAAACAAGCAGAAACCACAGAGAGAAATCAAGAGAGAAACCAAAACTTGGATCATCATAGAAGAAGCTGCTTGAAACTATAGAGAAATCAAGATAGAAACCAACATACTGATCATCGATCAAGAGATAGAACAAAGAGAATCAATCGAACCTGCCAAGACCAAAGAGGCACGTTGCCGATCTAGTGCAAGGGTTCTCGGAGGTGGAGCTCGATAGGGAGCAGAGACCCGGCCTTTCCTATTCACGCTTGATCTCTCTCTCTCACTGGCCGGCTCTATCTTCATTTATGGAAATCAGGATTTGTGGGCTGAATTTGATGGAAATGATTTATTTGTGAGGGGTATTTAGGTAATTTGGCGACCCCAAAAACTTTCTGAGAAGCACCCCTGAGCCAGCTTCTGAAAAAAGCTACTTTTCAGCTTTTTTCACAGTTTCTGCTTTTGCCTAAAAGCCCAAACAAACATGTTTTTTAAAACACAGAAGTGCTTAACTTATAAAAAAACACTTCTGGGCTTTAAAAAAGCCCATCCAAACACCCCTCTAGAATGAGAAGCAACACTGGCAGCGGAGGAAGAGAGCACTGTGAAGGAGCCCTTGGATTAATCCGTCTCAGTCACGTTGAACGCATATGCGTCAAGCTTCGATCGTGTACTCCGCGGCAAACTCCATGTAATCAATATCCAATCTCTTATCTTCTTAACTCCACCAACTCTTATCATGTGTGTGCTTCTTGCTTTTTCTTGTCCTTTTTTTTTAATTCCCTTTGATTTCGTGATCGAAGTCTTCTACTTTTTTTTTTTAGTTTTTGTTTTTGTTGGGCATTAACCCTTGCTTACAGTAGCAATGTTTTTTTTTGTTATTCGTTTCATATTTTTTTTTGAATATATCTAATGATTTTTAGGCTTATGATCAACATTTGAATATGATTCTTGGTGATGTTGAAGAAATAACCACCACTGTTGAAATTGATGATGAAACTTATGAAGAGATTGTTCGGGTTAGTGATTTAAACTTCCATTTAATAATTTTCTCTATCAATAAATTGTTGCTTATATGCATATGATCTGTTTTTCTCCGCTTGCTTGCCTTATTTTTCTTTTTTCCTTTCTAATTTTTGTTGCATGTGCTGAATCTTTGCCTATTCTTATGTTGGTTAACATTGCACTTAAATGATATAATTCAGTGTAACTAACATAAATTAGCTTCAATGCGTGTTTAATATTGCAAGTTTCATGTAATAGTCTTAGCAATGGCATGCCAATTTCTACAGTTTGCTTGTATGCTTCCATTTGTAGCTAACTGCAATGTATTAGAGCCAGTGTTTGTTTAGGTAAATTTATGTTTACTATAGCTACTGGAATACAATGGAGTTTAAAATGACTTGTAAGAATGCTTGTTCCACAAAATGAGGCTTTCATAGAGCGAAATTAAGCATATTCTGTGTTATGTTGTTATTGCAGTATTTAATTAAATACAATCATTTGCTGAACAGGATTGACATGGCGATAACTAAATTATTAATCCATATTTTACAAGTTACCAACTATTTTTTTTCAGTCACACCGTTTTCTTCTGTTATAAATCTTAAATTGTAGACCAGTAATTTGTATCAGAAAATGCTAAATCAATGATGTTAAGGTATGCGGGCAATCACAACATCCATGTCTGTTCCCGCATTTTGGAGCATACTTTGAAGGGCACCACCTACATTATAAATTGTAACTATGGCTTTTTTAGAAAATGAAGTAACAATATTATGGCTATGTCATATGACATGAAATATTTGGGCATAAATTGAAATGAGTTCATACCGAGCAAACTCAATACTGTCTAGTTCATCATGAAAAAAAAAAGGTTTATGGCAAAGCAAACTAGGCAATATATTTGTATATCGAAGTATATAACTTTTAATTGGTCAATAGATGTTTTTAACTACGCCACAACTAATGTTAGGATGGTAGAAGTATCAACTTGATAGTTATGGATGCTTCCTGAAATATAGAATGGTCAAGCGTAATAGATCCACACCAGACATACAATCAGCTAATTTCCTAAGCTGATAAAGATTTCCATTATCAAGAGCCCACACTGGTGACGCATGGAGGTTCTTAGCAAGGTGCAATTAGAAAAAGTTATGAGTACCTAATTGATCACTCTGAAGCTTACATTCAAATAAAACCATATAATACATATTTGAAGAAATTCATAATTGCTGAGACCATAATCAGTCCAATACTTCCAAACATCACCAAAATGGCCCGGCGTAAATAAACACCAAATAAACACAATAAACCATTTATATGGTCAATTCCCAATTAATAAGTGTCATATATTTAATATTGGTGCTATTCCTAAATTTATAATCACAAGCAATGGCTACAAGAAATAAACGCACACCTGGAAATCTAAAGAACTTAGGCGTAAGGTCTCCTATCATGGAAACAAGCTTCTTCCAAAAACCATGCCCCTGAAGTTAAAAAAAATTAGTTACCAAGCGAGAGCTGACAAAAATTAAACCATTTGAACATCCAAATCATATTATACCAATAATGAGTCAAGGATGTGCAGAGTCTACTTCTTGTACTAGTAATGAGTAAAGACATGCTTTGAGTTTCTTACATAAAGAGTCAAGGATGTAAATATGGCAATTTCTATGGAGTCCTTGATTTCACATATGGTTGAAATTATTGCTCAAGCTCTAAATTTAAAATTTTTCCTTGTCTCGCATCCAAGGGCATAAGTTGTTGGTGGTGGTGATGATTCTTTAAAGTGTAGAGAAGAAAGAATAAAGAAGAATATAGTGCACAAGCCTTTAAGGTGTGGGCAACACTTTCCTTTAGGCTTAATTTGTCTCCACCAAATTTAAACCTTGGATGCAAAATGGATTGAGTGACAAATTTCCTTTAGGATACAATGAAGACCCTTGAGTATGGTTTGCACTTCCAAGTACCCAAGCAACGATAGCAACAACTTTTACAAAGTGAAAGTTTGCTTCTATCTTTTGTGCACTCAAAGAACAAAGCAAGAGAATTTGTTTTTCATATCATCTTTGAATGATGGTAGGAGATTTTTTTATAGGAATGAAGTGGTGTTTCGTTAAGAGACACAACACTTCAATAATGAGTGTCATTTAAAGAGACACACTATTTCACAACACCATTTCATTAAAGAGACACACCTCTTTAATAATATACACCACTTCATTAATGAGATAAATCACCTCATTAATGAGACACACCAATCCATTAGATCTTTTCAAATAGAACAATCTTTCATTAATTAATGAAATTAAAAATGACAATTTCTCATTAGTTGTATTACAAGTGGTGCTTGTTACATTAGTGTCTAACTTTAATGAAGTGTTGCACTTTAATGAAAAGGCATAGATAATACCTATTCATTTTTAAAATTCCCTCACAATCCCCCACCATTTTGAAAATGAACACAAATTCCAATCACTTTGGAAATCTCATGTTTTTTTTAGTAAAAGTGTCTTTAAGGCTTGAACTTTCACCTAGCAAAACATGGTTTCACACAACCGAAATAATGTGGTAGACAAGCTTTGAACCAATTATTCCATTTGAACAGGTGTACATGCCTTACGCGTAAGATCTTGAACCATTGCATGTCACTTAAGTTGACACAATTATGATGGCCTTGTGTCTAGTATCCCTTTTATGAGAGCTTTTAGAGTCAAGCCCTTAGACTCCAAGAAGCAGCCCTACTTCACTCTCATATAGGTAGACTCTATCAAGAGCACCGCCATGACAGGCACTCTAGCAAATATATGCTTATAGGTCTATTAAGATTTAAAGCTCAACCTTCCCTTTGTAAACTCATGGTAATCAAATACTTTTCAATCTTGGGATGTATATAAAATCAAGTATTTGCAAATACTCTAATAGTGAACTTTCACCATTGAACTCAAGACCTGATTTTACTCAAGTGTGAGTTGGGTTTCCACCATTGGTAATTATGGTTTTATAGGCTTTAATCCTATCCCCTTTGATGTTTTTAACACCATATCCCTTGTCAATCCATTCGTCAAAAGAACTGCAAGATTTAATTCAAATCGTATATAATTAATCAAAATTACTCTATTTATAATTAACTCTTTTACAGCTATGTCTTAGTCCAATATGTCGGGATTTTTCATTATAAACTTGGATATAAGCTTTTGAAAGTGTAGACTGGCTATCATAATGTATAGCTATTGGTGCCGTTGGCTTGGCCCATATAGGAATTTCAAGTAATAAATTTCTAAGCCATTCTACTTCCTTACTACATGCAACTAATGCTATAAACTCATATGCCATAGTGGAGTCTGCAATACATGTCTGTTTCTTTGATCCCCAAGAAATAGCATCCCCACCAAGTGTGTAGACCCATCAACTTGTAGAAGCATAATCCTCAGTGTGATTTACCCAACTAGCATCTGTATATCCTTTCAAATTTGAAGGATTACCACTATAGATCAAACTATAATTTATTGTTCCTTTCAAATATTTTAATACTCTATATACAAAGATGCCGTTGGTCTTTACTTGGATTGCTTGTGTATCTACTTAAACTTCCTACAACATAAGCTATATCTAGTTTTGTACATGTCATGGCATACATCAAGCATCCAATTATTTTAGCATATTCTAGTTGTCTCACAGGACAACCTTTATTTTGTTTCAACTTGATACTAGAATCAAATGGTGTGGAAACAGGACAACAATTAAAATAATCAAACTTTTTAAAATTTTCTCTATGTAATGAGATTGGGACATACTAAGACAATTTTTATCCTTAAAAATTTTAATTCCTAGAATAATATCCGCTTCTCCCATATCTTTCATGTCAAAGTTGCTAGACAGAAATTTCTTTGTTTTCACAACTTCATTTAAATCGGTGCCAAAGATTAACATGTCATCTACATATAAGCAAATTATGACACCTTTTCGCAATTAAATTTGCTATAGACACATTTGTCGGATTCATTAATTTTAAATCCATTTGCTAGAATCACCTCAACAAATTTTTGATGCCATTGTTTAGGGGCTTGCTTAAGTCCATAAAGAGACTTAATTAGTTTACACACTTTATGTTCTTGACCGGGAACAATAAACCCTTCCGGTTGTTTCATATACACTTCTTCATTCAATTCTCCATTAAGGAAGACTGTTTTAACATTCATTTGATGTATTACAAGATTGTACATTAAAGCAAGTGCAATAAGAACTCTAATAGTAGTAATTCGGCAACCGGTGCATATGTGTCAAAATAATCTATTCATTCTTTTTGTGTAAACCATTTAGCAACTAATCTTGCTTTAAATTTTTCTAAGGTTCCATCTACTTTTATTTTCTTTTTTTAAAAACCATTTGCAACAATTGGTTTGGAACCGTGTGGGAGGTCAACTAGTTTCCATATTTTATTCCCCATTATTGAATCCATTTCATCTTGTATTGCTTCTTTCCAAAAGGCTGCATCTTGAGATTTCATAGCCTCTTCAAATGTTTCAGGATCACCATCTATATTGAAACAAATAGGTGCAAGACTTTGAATTCTTTCATTTGTTCCTTCAACAAGGAACATGAAGAAATCTGGACCATATGTTTTTGCCCTCCTAACCCTCTTACTCATTCCACGTTCTACTTCTTCTAATGTATCATTAGAAGAAATGCTATCCCCTAGATTGAATTTCTTATTTGAATGTAACATGTCCTTTGGTCTAGGAATTGAATTAAATCTATTTTCTTGAAAAATAGCATCTCTTGACTCAATAACTGTATTTATAGGATAATAATTATTTGGTTCAATTACCAAGAACCGATATACTTTACTATTTTTAGCATATCCCAAAAATATATATTCAATTCCTTTTTCACCAATTTTCTTTTTTTTGGGTTCCGGAGTTTTAACTATTTCCCTGCAACCCCAAATTTTAAAATAGTTAAGATTGGGTTTTCTTTTCTTCCAAAGTTCATATGGGGTTATCTTGTTCTTTTTATTAGGAACCCTATTTAAAATATAACATGAAGTTAGCAATGCTTCATCCCAATATCCATTTGCTAAACCAGAGTAAGATAACAAAGCATTAGCCATTTCTTTTAACACCCTATTTTTTCTTTCGGCTATACCATTTTGTTGTGGGGAATAAGGAGCTGTTACTTGATGAATTATGCCAATGGACTCAAAATATTTTCGATCATAGTATGCTCCTCCTCTATCCGACCTCAAACATTTAATAAGAGTTTCACATTGAAGTTCTACTTCAGTTTTAAAAATCTTAAATTTTTCTAAAACTTCATCTTTTGAATGCATTAAATAAATATAACAATATCTAGTGCAATCATCAATAAAGGTTACAAAATATTTTTTGCCACCTATAGTTGGCCAACCATGTAAATCAAAAACATCAGAATGAATTAACTCTAATATTTTAGAATTTCTTTCTACTCTAAGAAAAGGTTGTCTGGTTATCTTAGTTAACATACAAGTAGTGCAAGTTTCATGTTGTGTAGAAGTTATTGGAATTAAATCAAGATTCATCATATCATTTAATTTGCGAAAATTAACATGACCCAAACGATAATGCCATAAATCACAAGAGTCAACAAAATAAACAGAATTATAACTATTATTATTAATTTTAGCAATGTTCATCTTGAACATGTTCTCACAACAATAACCTTTGCCTACAAACATCCCACCCTTAGAGAGAATAAACTTATCTCCCTCAAAGACAAACTTAAACCCAAACTTATTAAGTAAAGGTACAGAAATTAAATTCTTTCTAACTTCTGGTACATAATATACATCTTTTAATGTAAGAACCTTTCCAGAAGTAAACTCAATTTCCACTGTCCCTTTGCCCTTGACTTGGACACTTGAAGCATTTCCCATGTAAAGCACATTCTCATTTTGTTCATTGAGTGTCTTGAAGAGATCTTTGTTTTTGTATACATGACGAGTTGCACCAGAGTCCATCCACCATGATTCAACCATGTTGATTTCCGATATTACGGCGACAAGATTGTCCTTTGAGGATGAACTCTTCTCTTCCATCTTTTTGAAGAAGCGACACTCTTTCTTGTAATGGCCAACTTTCTTACAAAAGAAACAATTTCTTTTCTTTTTCTTGTTATTGCGACCATCTTGTGCATGTAATTCTGTGTTGTACTTTTTTCTTTTCTTGGAGTTTTTATTGGACTCCCTTTCTTCCAGTACATATACCTTCTCATGAGCTTTGATATCTTTAGTATCATCTTGTTTTTTATACTCCTCTTCTAAGCGAAGATGATTTACCAATTTCTCAAGAGATATATCTTCCTTTTTATGTTTGAGATTCCTTTTAAAATCTCTCCATGATGGTGGAAGCTTGTCTATGATTGAAGAGACAATAATAGACTCATCAAAGCATTTGATCAAAGCATTTGACACCTGATCAAAGCATTTGAGGTCGGACGGATTGAGGAGGAGAATACTATGATCCAAAATATTTTGAGTCCATTCGCATAATTTATCAAGTAACAGCTTCTTATTCCCCACAACAAAATGGTATAGCTGAAAGAAAAAATAGGGTGTTGAAAGAAATGGCTAATCTTTGTTATCTTACTCTGGTTTAGCAAATGGATATTGGGGTGAAGCATTGCTAACTGCATGTTATATTTTAAATAGGGTTTCTAATAAAAGGAACAAGATAACCCCATATAAACTTTGGAAGAAAAGAAAACCCAATCTTAACTATTTTAAAATTTGGGGTTGCAGGGCAATAGTTAAAACTCCGGAACCCAAAAGAAAGAAAATTGGTGAATGAGATATATCTTCCTTTTTATGTTTGAGATTCCTTTTAAAATCTCTCCATGATGGTGGAAGCTTGTCTATGAATGAAGTGACACTTGATCAAAGCATTTGACACCTTTTCAAGTTGTTGTAAACTGAAGTCTTGAATTAATATTTGTTCCTTTGGCTTTCAGCAGGAGCTTGACTTTTGTCTTGTTTTCCCTGTCCGAAGAAGCAGTTCTGCAAAAGTAATTCAAATCAGATTTCTTCCAATTCGCCGGAGAAGTTTTCAAATTGTTTGATTGAATGGAGGAGACTCACACAATGCTAGCAGTAGCCAGGTTTTGCAATCCATCTGATCTTGTAATCGAAACCGATAAGTTCAGTTGATCTAACATACATTGTTGATTTATATGTATTTACTGGTTCTATATTCTGCAATGCCTAAAAGAGATGAATGCAGTATATTGCTGGTGAATTCACATGGTTTCTCATTGTAAACATTTTGAGTTCACGCCAGCGGCCACTGTTGGACAAGTTATTGATCCACCAATATCACATAGGACATCCATTCGAAGAGCAATTTCATTTTTACTTAAACAATAAGTATGATATGTTCTAGCAATTATGTTTGTTTCGATGTTTAATGGAGTGTTTGGCTCCCCAGCTTTAAAAGATCTCTTCGGATTTGCTGTTAACAAATTTTTAGCATGCTGAAGACTCCAATGGAAATGGCTGACTCAACAAGGCATGCCAACTCCACGTAGAGAGATAACCAAGTAATGTTGAATTTTGCAGGAATTTGACACGAGGATTTACTGTTACAGTTATGAACTGAATTATTTGCATTTCATATAAAATGTCTATTTCAAATATCAAATATGGATGTATTATGTGTTCATGAAGTCTGCAAACTAAAATCTTTTTTTCCTTTTCTTCCCCATATGATAGTCTAATTTTTTTTATGAAAATAATAGTATGTATTTTTGTGGTTAATAGAATCAGTAAACCTCGACAATCCACTAAAAAGTTAAAAGAAAACACCATGAAATTCTGTAGAAGTTAAAAAAATTATTAAATGGTCTGCATGTATTGTTGGTGAATATCATTTGATTAGCTTAAATATTCTCATCAACATGATTAAGAACGGTGCCATAAGCTAAGTTTTTGAAAACATAGCGTTATACAATGAATATCTTATCACTTAACAAAGAGAATTCAAACCTATCACAAATTACACACCACTGCTTCAATTCAAACAAATCAATCATTAATTATATTATGCTAAATTGGTATTCTCATTTTCTTTATACACAATTTGAATAATAAGAAGTACATAGATCGCACAATAACTCGTTTAGTTAGTATTTATTTAAAAAAATAAAAATTCAATGTCCATGATGTCTTAGGTGAATTCCACAGATTTTTAACTCGAGTGTGCATTCTCGCTATTGCATCCTAAGCGACAATTTCTAAAATTCTACCATGCACATCATCAACAAAAAATAAATTCATTACTAGAAGAACCTATTTTGGCAACTTATTTGCAACTCTATTTGACACTCTCCATACATGTGATACAATCCATCTTTCAAAAGATGATAAAACACCATAGATTTGGCTCAAAAAAATACTCTTGTACTCCTTTGATGGTGTTCTTCAAATATTGTTAATCAAATTCACTGTCACAAGTGAATCTGATTCTAGCCACACAAGCTTCATGCCAAATTAGCCAAGCTCTTGAACAACCCAAAAAATTGTAACTGTTGGGGAGGAACCGGGGACACATGCCCAATGGCATTAACATTTATCAAGAATCATCATCATTATCATGGATGGATACCACACCAAATAGGAATCAAAGGAAATATCAAACCTAATCAATAGGAAGAGCTTCTTGCAAGGATTCTTCACTCGGAATTTGAGTGAAATCCGGCGCCGAATCACCTTCCGATCGTCTTGCCCTAGCTCACCCCTTTTCTTTCTCCTTCTCTTTCTCTTTGGTTTCTCGCACTTCACTAACTGATCATTTTCACTCTTTCCTCTCTCTCTCTCTCTCTCTCTCTCTTCATTGGCATAGTTTTTTTTTCAATATGACTTGGACTGGAGCCCATCTTTATTCAAGAAAACCAAATGGGCAGGACCCAACAATTCACCCCCTCAGCACCATTTGGGGGGCTCTACTAGGGGGACTCTACTAACCCTGCTCTTTCCCGACATGCTTCAAGCTTCTCCTTGGATAATGCCTTGGTGAACATATCGGACCCATTCTCACTAGTGTGTATCTTTTCCAAGTACAACTCTTTAGTTTCAAGAACATCTTGAATCCAATGATATCTAACATCAATATGCTTGGCCTTCAAATGGAATGTTAAATTATTGGAAAGATGGATGGCGCTCTGGCTGTCACAATAGACTATGCAGTTTTATTGTTGCATGCCTATTTCTTCGAGAAATTTCTTCATCCACAAAGCCTCTTTGCAACCTTTAGTAATTGCAATGCATTTAGCTTCTGTGGTGGATAGTGCTACACACTTCTGTAGCTTTGACTGCGAAGAAACAGCTCCCCCTGCAAAAGTCATCATGAACCCTGAAACTGACTTTCTAGAGTCCACATCGCCTGCCATGTCCGAATCTGTATACCCATCCAAAATGGGTTCACCTCTACCAAAACAGAAACATACCCGGGAAGTACCTCTCAGATACCTCAGTATCCACTTCACTGCAGCCCAGTGTTCCTTTCCCAAATTTTAGAGAAATCTACTCACAACTCCAACAGCATGAGCGATGTCTGGCCTCGTAAACACCATGGCATACATCAAACTGCCAACTGCGGATGCATATGGAACTCGATTCATCTCCTCCTTTTCTTTGTCATTTGAGGGACATTGGTTTGAAATGAGTTTAAAATGACCTGCAAGTGGCGAACAAACAGACTTGGCATTTTTCATGTTGAACCCCTCAAGAACTTTCTCAATGTAATTTTTTTGAGACAACCACAACTTCCCATTCATCCTGTCACGAGAGATTTTCATACCAAGTATATGTTTTGTTGTTCCTAAGTCCTTCATAGCAAAGGACTTGCTCAACTTTCTCTTCAGGTCTTCAATCTTGCTTGCATCACGGCCAACAATTAGCATGTCATCAACATAGAGCAATAGAATAATAAAATCATCATTTGAGTGTTTCTTCACAAACACACAATGATCAGCAGATGTTCTAGTGTACCCCTGAGCCATCATAAGGAGTCAAACTTCTTGTACCACTGCCTTGGTGATTGTTTGAGTCCATATAGGCTTTTCTCCAATCTACACACTAGATTTTCTTTGCCCTTGACTTTGAACCCTTCTGGCTGCTCCATGTATATTTCCTCCTCTAAATCACCGTGAACAAATGCTGTTTTCACATCAAGTTGTTCCACCTCCAAATTTAAGCTAGCAGCTAAACTGAGGACAACTATGATGGATGACATCTTCACAACAGGAGAAAATATTTCTTTAAAGTCAATGCCTTTCTTCGGACTGAACCCCTTCACAACCAACCTTGCCTTGTACTTTGGTTGTGAGCTGTTACATTCAGTCTTCAACTTATACACCCACTTGTTCTTGAGTGTCTTCATGCCCTTTGGAAACTTTACCAAATCATAGGTGTGGTTCTCACCCAGGGATTTCATCTCTTCCTTCATAGCTCTAAACCACTCCTGCTTCTTCTCATGTTGCATGGATTCCTCATATGTTTCTGGCTCTCCCCCATCACTAAGCATAACATACTCATTAGTACTGTATCTACTAGAGCGATAACGGTCTCTAGTAGATCTTCTCACTTGGGTCTCAACTGGCGGTGCTGGTGATAATTGTTCTTCTTCTTCAACTGGTTCTACATTATCAGCTGAATGAGTTTCAACATTATCTGTATCATCGCCATTTTCTTAGGTAGCTCCCCCTTGAGCTGAACTTTGCACAGGTGGAGTAACTGGATCCAAATTTACAAGAATTTCAACTGAGGAACTAGAGACCTCTCTCTGCTCATCACTGTCAGTCATCTGGTCTTCCAGAAAAAAAACATCTCTGCTCCTGACAAGCTTCCTGTTTACTGGAACCTATAGTTTGTACCCAAACTCCTCATGGCCATAACCCAAGAAAATATACAGCTTCGCTTTATCATCAAGCTTGGACCTTTCATCTTTAGGAATATGGACAAATGCTCTACAACCAAATACTCTCAAACGAGTATAGGAAACTTCTTTCCCAGATCACACTCTGTTAGGCACATCACCATCTATAGCTGCTGGCTGGAGAAAGATTTATCATGTCCACTTGCAGTCCTCATAGCTTCCCCCAAAAAGATTTAGGAAGCTTTGCATGAGAGAGCATGCATCTGATCCTCTCTTCAATTATCCTCGTACATTCTCTCAGCCACACCATTAAGATGAGGTGTCTTAGCTGGAGTCTTCTCAAGCCTGATCCCATGAAGTCTACAGTATTCTTCAAATGACCCTCTGTATTCACCACCATTGTCTGCTCTAACTGTCTTCAGCTGTTTTCCTGTCTCCCTTTCAACTTTGACATGAAAATCTTTGAAGACATCAAGCACCTGATCCTTGGTCTTCAAAGTAGTAGCCCAAACCTTTCTTGAATAGTCATCGATGAAAGTTACAAAATACAATGCTCCTCCAAGAGTTTTCTCTTGCATAGAACAAACATCAGTATGAATCAAATCAAGTATATTTGATTTTCTAGAAGGGGGATGAGAATGAAATGCTAGTCTATGTGCTTTTCCTGCTAAACAATCAACACATGTTTTGAGAGATGCACCTTGCATGTTCGGTAGAAGATTTTTCTTAGCGAGAAGTTGTAGTCCTTTCTCACTAACATGCCCAAGCCTCCTATGCCATAGCTCGATGCTTGCATCTTTCTGAACTGCATTCAACTCTCCTATGTGTAGCTTAGCTTGCATCACATAGAGTGTATTTATTTTTCTTCCTCTAGCAACTACTAGAGAACCTTTGGTGACTTTGCACTTGCTCTCACCAAACCAACTGGCAAACCCCTCATCATCAAGCTTTCCTGTAGATATTAGGTTTAGGCGTATGTCTGGAACATGCCTAACCTCCTTGAGCACCAGCTTCAGTCCCTGACTGGTTTCCAAGCGAATGTCTCCAATACCCACTATCTTTGATGCACCACTATTTCCCATCTTTACTACTCCAAAGTCACCACTGGAATATGTAGTAAAGAGATCACTGTAGGGGGTAACATGAAATGAGGCTCCTGAGTCAAGCACCCAATCACTTTCTTGGCTCACCAGACTGATACAACTATCATCACAAATGACACTGATGTCACCTTATGTGGCTACTGTATTGGTCTCCTTCTCTTATCTATTTCCCCCACTCTGTTCCCTTTTCAAGAACCTGCACTCCTTCTTCATGTGACCCATCTTGTTGCAATGGAAACATTTGATGTTCTTCCTGTTCTTTGACCTTCCTCTGGAGATATTTCTGTTGCCATGACCTTGAGGATATTTACTCCTGTTTCTGCCACGACTTTCAGGCTTCTCAGAAACAAGTACACTAGAGGAAGTTTCACATTTCTCCTTCCTCCTGGCTTCTTCACCTAAGAGACTTTCTTTAACCATCTCCATGGTTAATGTCCCACCAGGTGCTGAAGTACTAAGTGATACCACTAGTGTTTCCCAGCTATCAGGCGATGAACTTAGTAGTAACAATGCCTGCAACTCATCTTCAAGAGGCATCTTCATAGCTGCCAATTGGTTCACTAAACCTTGGAAATCACTAGTGTGCTCTGTCATGGTTCTGCCATCTTTATACTTCAAATTCACCAACCTTCTGATCGTCACAGTTTTGTTTCAAATTGTATTCTTCTCATACATGGCTTCTAGCTTGTTCCAGAGTACATATGCCTTCGCTTCTTCAGAAATATGATGAAAAATATTTACATCTACCCATTACCGAATTATTGCAGCAGCTTTTAGATGTAGTATCTCCCACTCATCATCAGTCATCTTCTCTGGCTTTGGTTTTCCCATAACAGGTAAGAACAAATCCTTCACTATCAACAAGTCTTGTATTTTTCTTTTCCAAATTGCATAGTTGGAGGGGCTTAGTTTAATCATCCCACATGCATTTTGGCCTTCCATTTTGTACTCAAAAATATTTCTAGCCAACCAGGCTCTGATGCCACTTTGTTTTGGAGGAACCGGGGACCAAACGGTAATTTTTCAAGAAAGTACTGTACCATTACTGTGGCACTTGCACTGTACCAGTACTGTGGCACTTGAACTGTAGCACCCAAAAATGCAAAACCTGACATCTGCATGGTTTGGACCACGGGCGAAACACGGGCGTGCTACTTTCTCGGGTTCTTCCGCTACTGTAGCAGGATACTGTAGGACTGCACTGTAGCAAAACCACTGTAGCATTCGAAAATTCATAAAACTGCAAACTACACAACTTAGAACACGGTCTCGCTGCGCTAAGCACGGGCATGCAAAATTAAGCACGGTCGTGTTGAGCTTGTTTTCTGAATTTTGAAGATCAAAAGCTCCCCCTTTCGAGTGCAATCTTTTGGGATCTAATCAACACAATAAAATCGTCAAAAACAACAAGAAAGACACTATTTAGAGTGAAAAACCCTTCAAATCGAGGGAAAAACCACGGGACGCCTTAGAGCTACTTCAAATCGTTTTCACTATGTCAATGAAGGATTACAAAGACTCTCTAGATTAAAGTAGAGGCACACATGCCCAATGGCATTAACATTCATCAAGAATCATCATCATCATCATCATGGATGGATAACACACCAAATAGGAATCAAAGGAAAGATCAAACCTAATCAATAGGAAGAGCTTCTTGCAAGGATTCTTCACTCGTAATTTGAGTGAAATCCGGCGCCGAATCGCCTTCCGATCGTCTTGCCTTAGCTCACCCTTTTTCTTTCTCCTTCTCCTTCTCCTTGGTTTCTCACACTTCACTAACTGATCATTTTCACTCTTTCCTCTCTCTCTCTCTTCATTTGCATAGTTTTTTTTTTGTTTTTTTTAAATATGACTTGGGCTGGAGCCCAGCTTTATTCCAACCCTCCAAATAGGCTGGACCCAACAGTAACCAATTCTGCATCGGCCACTATTTTTAACTTGATAAAATTAACTGTTTCATCGAAGATCACACAGCCTTCTTTGTGACTGATGCATCACTGTTGATTTTGATGTAAGATAGGCTTGGTTTTATCCATGTGAATTCATAGATTTCATACGCCACAATCTCATACTGCATGAACATCACGTATGACATTAATTTTGATGCATGCAATGAAAGTACATAATATTTTTTTAATTCAACGATTGCACATAACCATAACAAGTAAAAACCACTTATAGGAGTTTTTTTAGAATTTTTTAATTTATCATGAAAGACCAAGACAAAGTAGCAGATAATGAGTTAAAGATATCAAACAAAAACAACTGGATACAGTAAAAGGTTCAAACCCGCATAGGAACAACTACAACCAACGAGTAGCACTAAGTTATAACAACATCAACATGAACATGAATATTAACCAACATATACAACTTGTGCGTCCACCTTTACAGCCATACTTTGGTGAGTGGATAAATGTTTTCTTATTATTATTGGATGCCATAAAATTTTAATTTTGTTTTTCACATGCTCATAAAATTTCATAATAGTAATTGTCTTTTGAAGCAAATCTGTGACATGTAATTGGATTTATAATAGATATTATTTAAATATATTTAATAAAGTAAATAACAAACCACCTTTATTAGATGTATCTCAGTGCATGTTTATTAAGATTATTGATTTAATAAACATGCCGTACTAGTTGCTACATCAGTATATTAAAACTTGTTTTAAAAATATATTATTATGATCATATATCTCATTCATCCATTGCACATTAAGTTTGATTACCTCCTTGATATCAATAGAACAATCCTCTATAAACTCCATGTTTTCAAACAAAGGAACGGCTGCTCCATCCTCAAAATCCAGGGAGGGATCATTACATCAGCATGAAGCATGATCACTTTTTTAAATCATCTATCATTATTATTGTTATATTTAAAACAATTCATAAAAAGATGAACATTAATTTAGATTGATTACTTTTGAAGGTTTAATATCGAAATGGAAGAGGACAACTCGGCTTAGAATAAAGATAAAATTTACATGCTGTTGATTGAATCACAAGAAACAACTTGAAGAAGAAGAAGATGAAAAAGAAAGTGATAATAATCCATGCTTATTTTCTAGTTTATATAGATTTTTTTTAAAAAATATATTTTGAGTTCAAAAAGGAATCAACTTTTAAATATGTTAGGATAATTATATAAAGTTTTTTATAGAAATTTAGTGAGAATATGGTAGAGATAAAAATTGGAAGATATATTTATTTTTTAAAAAATAATTATTATTTTTAAAAATTAAAATTAATAAAAAATTAGAAAGGTGATAATTATAAAAAAAAATTCGGAGTAGATTTTAAATGAACAAATTATAATATTGAGACTGCAGTCGAGGACTAACATTTTCTAGATGTGAGATAACAATGACTTTAAATGGACAAATTATAATATAGAGACTAAAGGGACATACTAATTATAATAGAGGGATTAAATAAGGTATTATACTTTTTTTATATACAACTTGATAATAAAAAGTACATAAAACTTGAATAATTAATTATATCATGGTAAATTTGTATTTCCATTTTCTTTACACATTAACTCATTGAGTTAGTCTTTATTCGAAAAAATAAAAATTTAATGTACATGATGTCTGGGTGAATTCCTTAGATTTTTAACTCTAGTGTGCAATCTTCCCATTGCAGCCTCATCGACAATTTTTAAAATTCTAGCAGGCACATCATCAACAAAAATAAATTCATTCCCAGAAGAACCCATTTTGGCAAACTTATCTAGCAACTCTGTTTGCTTCCCTCCATACATGTGACATAATCCATCCTTCAAAAGATGATAAAACAACATAGATTTGGCTCAAAATACCCTTGTACTACTCTGATGGTGTCCTACAAACATTGATAATCAAATTCACTGGCACAAGTGAATTTGATTCTAGGCACACAAACTTCATGCCAAATTGTTCAGCTTTTGAACATCCCAAGTAAACTGCAACCAATTCTGCTTCGACCACTGTTTTTAACTTGATAAAATTAACTGCTTTACCAAAGATCACACAGCCTTCTCGGTTGCGTATAATGTACCCACAACCAACGTTTGTCTTTGTGACTGATGCATCACTGCTGATTTTGATGTCAGGTAGGCTTGGTTTTATCGATGTGAATTCGTAAACTTCATAGTTCACGATCTCATCCTACATGAACATCATGTAAGGCAACAATCCTCTATAAGCTCCATGTTTTCAAACAAGGGAACAGCTGCTCCATGCGCCAAAATCTAGGGTGGAATTAGTACATTAGCATGAAGCATGATCACTATGATTCAAACATTGATCATTATTATTGTTATATTTTAGAAGATTCATAAAAAGATGAACATTAAATTAGATTAATTATTTCCTGAAATTGTTTCTGCGGGTCAAGAATTGGTGAAATAATTAATAGGATAAGAAATTCCAAGTTTTTGGTTGATGTCAACTGGGGATAAAGAATTTGTAGTCCCCCGCCTTACCACTTGGCCACGCCGCCAAATCTGATTCAAAGTGAATAAAAATATTATCCATATTCTATTATTAAATTTTATTTTATATTTAAATGGAAGAAGATAACTTGGTTTAGCATAAAGATAAAATATACCTGCTATTGATAATATTCCATTGCATGCATGCTCTCTATTTTATATAGCAACGCCAGACCATCATCACAAACGTTATGCATATTTGGATTTGCAAATTTAAAATGAAAATTTAATTTTAAATTTTAAAGATATTTCAAAAACAAATTCTTTTGAAAGGACAAACACAATCTCCTAAAGCATATATGTCAAGCTTTGTTCTTATTGTGAGTTCCTTGGCAAGCTCCATACAGTCTATCCCATACTCTCCTTAATTCCATGAATTATTTATCATGTGATTTCAGTGTTTCAGTATTTTTCTTTCTTTCCCTTTGATTTCATGATCAAAATTTCCTATTGTTTTGTTTTTGTTTTCGTTAAACCTTGCTTACAAAAGCAGCAGTTTCCACTCATTTAATATATTTATATTTTTTAAATTTTTCTAAAGAATTTTAATGGTTTCGGGTTAGTGATTTTAACTTTCATTTAATTTTCTACTAATGTACTATTGTTGATATACGCATAATGTTTTTGGTAGAATCATTAAAATAATCCCTTTATTTTTACTAATTAATGTTTTTAGGCCCTCTAATTTAATTTGAGTCTTTTTGCTACCTTTATTTTTTAATTGTGAAACATTGAGTCCCTCTGTCTAACAGGAGTTTAGATTTCCTGTTAAATTAAGCTGAGATGGCTTTGTTTGGATTAAAATATTATTTTAAAATTAATTAAAAAAATAATAAAATATAAAAAAATATAAAAACTCTAAATGGGTTTGATCTGAACAGTGATAGCGGATTCAAATCCAAACCCTCAAAGGAGTCATCCATTTCCATTATCAAGGCTTCAATGGTGAAGCTCTGGAGAGTGATAAATCTCTAGCTACTATTCCCTTCGCTCTGGAGTCAAAGGTGAGTGACTCTTTTGAGAGTTTTGATTTGAATCCGCTATCATTGTACAGATCCGAATCTATTTAGAGTTTTTGTATTTAATTAATTTTAATGTAATATTTTAATCTAACTAAAGCCATGTTAGCTTAATTTAACTAGAAAATCTAACTCCCACTTCTGCTAGACGGAGGGACTGAATGTTCCAAACTTAAAAAATAAAAAGAGCAAAATTTGTTAATTATATTATAGAGACTAAAAAAGACCTATTGGTAAAAATAAAGGGATTATTTTAATGATTCTGCCTTTTTTTTCATTGCTCAAAGATCTGAATTTTAAATGTTGCGCTTTTTTTTATTACCCCATGGAAGCCGAATATAGAGCTATTGCATCTATCGCAATTGCGACACAATAAATTCCCTTCTTGGTGAGCATGGCATTGCAATATCCACTTCACGGTCTCTCTACGGTGACAATATTGGGGCAATGCCCAATATGTTTTTACAATTAATGATGTGCATGTTAATGCTTTAGGACTTGTGGATGATGCATAAGGAACATTGTACACCAGAGTAAATGTAAGGGAACTCATCTAGACATTGTGTGAATTGAATTTTTTTGTAAATTAAAAAATTCATTGAATTTATCTATTAAATCTCAATGCTTATGCTTTATTCATTTTTTTTAAAAAACATTATCCGTGAAATAAAAGATATATCTCTGGTATATAAATATATAGTGACTTAAGATTTTAAATAATTTGAATTGCAAGATGATATATAATTCTTATTGGGTTGACTTCTCATTTTCAAGGAATAAGTTTTTTATATCAAAAATTAGAAATTCATGGTCATGTTTAAAAATAAAAAACATAAAATACAGAGAACAAAAACAAATTTAGTTTATTTGATACATGATTTAATAAAAGTTGATTTAAATAGGTGAATTAGGACAATTAATTAAAATAAAGTTACTGAAACGTTTTTCAATTTTTTTATTAAAAATAGATAAATCACTCATTTATTAAAAGCAATGCAAATCCACTAGAAGCGGAGGGAGAACATAAAAGACAAACTTAACCCTTGGTTGTAGGGAGAATCTCCTCTCAAGACAATAAAGAAAGCGGTAAAAGATATTAGCTAGCAGGGGAATCATAGGCATGGTCGATAAGGTTAGGCTTCTGCTGCATAGGAGATTGTGGAACTAAGGCTCCGTTTGGATGCAAGGATTGATCCCTGGGGATCAATCCTTGTGGCATGTGCATGCTCATGTTTGGGCATGCACCTAGGGGCATGGGAAGGGTTTGAGGGGGGTTGTATGCCCCTCAAACCCTTCATTCTCATCCCCCTCATTTTGGAGGGATTGAGCATGCCTTGGTGAGTTATTTACATATTTACCTTTACTTTTAATCCATGTTAATTTTTTTTTAATTTTTAAATAATATTTTGAATGAAGAAATTAAAAAATCTTATTATGGTTTGTATTTATTTTTGAAACATTACATTTATTAAAATTTTGGTGATTTAAAAATAATTAAATTTGGACATTTGTTTACTTTAATTAAACATAATTAAATTATATTTGTCAATTAATATGTATAAATTTAAAATTTATTTAAAAAATAAATACATAAGTAACTCCTTTAAATATTATTTATAGAAATTAGAGTCATTTAATAATTATTTTTTTTACAAATAAGATACATTATTTAATTAAAATAATCAAGGGTATAAAAGTAATTTTACCAAAATTTTCCCCTGCCCCTTTTCATATTCCTATCCCCATTCCCTACAACCAAACATTACTTTTATTCCTATCCCCAATCCCCTTTCCCTATTCCTATCCCTATCCCTTTCCCCCTATTCCCATTCCCTCTAACTAAACGGACCCTAATACTTTGCACCAAAGTGGAATTGACCTCCATCTACAGCTTCTTGCTAGGTGCTGCTTAAATTCAAGAGAGCAATATGTAATTTATTCTCAAAATAATAGAAGATAAAGCAAACGAATTGAACTTGAAATACGTTTTGGGATATAGAATTTATTATTTAGGTTTTAATATTTAGGTTTAAAATTTTAAATTGTAGAATTAAAGTTTATAATGTTTTATAATTTCATTTAAAACTTTATAAGATTTGAATTTGAAGTTCAAATATAGGATAGCTTATTCCTAAAAATTTAATTTTTTTTAACCTACCTTTAGCATAAAAATAAAATAATAAAAAATTCATATATATTTATAAATTTTTTAGTAATTATTAAATAAATAAATAATATATATATATATATATATATATAATTTTTATTAATAATATGGACGATTAAAACCACTCACAAAATAACAAAATATTCAACCCGGGAATAAGTCAAACGCACCATTTATTTATAAGAAATAAACTCACTGCTAAAAAAAATTTAAACTATTTATTTATTACATCTAAATAAAATTAACATTAAGCAGTATAAATTTTTTTTAAAAATAATCTATTATTATATAAAAATATTCACATGATTTATAATATATTTTAATGGTACACATAGGGAGAGGGTGTATACATACAAATAAATTTGGTGAATTTCGGGTGTATATCTAGAGGGGGGCACAGGTCGTCTAGAAACCCGGCCTGGCCTAGCCCGGAACCGGCCCGCCGGTTCCATGACTTGGCAGGCCGGTTCATTGACCCGTAACAGGGTCGTCCTGTAGACGGAGACGGTTACGGGTTGGGCCTTCCCCAATCCTTGACCCGGCGGGTTGACCCGCCGGGCCACCCGCCACCAACGCGCTGTTGGGTTTTTTTTTTATTAATATTTTTTTTAATTTACAAGTTAAAACAAAATAAAAAAAATCAAATAAACTTCTATATATACCCCTCATCCTCATTCTATTTGTTTTTCACAAATTATCATTCTTCCTCAACTTTTTCTATTAATCTCCCAACTCCCACTCTCATTCTCTCCTAATTTCATTAATTCTCATTGTTACTTGGATTATTTCTAATTATTTGGATCTTGCCATCTTGGGATCTTAATTTTTGAAGTCTTGGAAGATTGGAGCAAATTTGGATTATCCATCATTTTCTTTATTTTTGAAGGTCTCCAATTAACAAGATTGGTCATTATTTATCTATTTAAATTATTAGTTTAAAAAAATTGCATGAAATAATTAGTTGCAGTTATTTATTTGCATGAAAAAATTAGTTGTAGTTTAGACTTTTTTATTCATTTATTTTATTTTGCATGAAATTATTAGCTTTATTCTTGTTATATTAAATTTAATTATTACTCATAGACATTTTATTTATTTATTTTATTTTGCATGAAATTATTATTTGCAGTTTTTTGTAGATTTGTTTTTTTTTTATATCTATTTGCATGAAATTATTATTTGTAGTTTTTTTGCAAATTTGTTTTTTATAAATATTTGCATGAAATTATTTTTGTAGACTTGAATGAGATTACTAGTTATATTTTTTAATATTTATTTTAATTATTAGTTTAAAATTTAAACTTGTAGTTTTTCTAAAAAATTCATGAAAATATTATTTGTAGTTTTTTGTAGATTTATTTTTTTATAAATACTTGCATGAAATTATTTTTGTAGACTTGAATGAAATTACTAGTTATATTTTTTTATATTTATTTTGATTATTAGTTTAAACTTATAGTTTTTCAAAAAAAATGCATGAACTTATTATATGTAGTATTTTGTAGATGTTTTTGTATAAGTATTTGCATGAAATTATTTATAAAATGAATTAAATTATTAATTGCAATTTTCATGGAATTGTTTTTTTTTATAAATATTTGTAGACATTACAACATGGCTTCACGTGGTGAAAGCTCGAGGGGAAAAAGTATTGTTGGTTCGGCCTCCACTCCTCCACATATTGAAGAGATCAATCAATTTCAGGATGTTGAGAGTTCAATGGAATAATCGGTACCAGTGGATGTACCCCTTACAAACCGGACAAGCAAACAACTCCACCGAAACCACCCTCAAATCTAATATTTTTAGTACTCATTTTTCAAAGTTGTATAATAATGATGTCATCATTGTAACACATGGTAGATGTAATTACTGTGGTTCGGAATTTAAGCATTGTAAGGGAGAAGGATATGGCACATTCAACAGACACTTAGAGAAGAAGCACCCAAACGAGCTTGGGCATACTCGATCACAATCCCAGATAAGATTCACTGTGGACCAAGGTACTGGTTCTCAATCATCTCCATTTACATTTTCGCAAGCAAAATACAGGGATAACATTGCGGAGACAATTTCTGTCGAGCGCTTGCCATTCAGCTTCGCTGAACGGTGTCAAGTGCAAGAATGCATCAATCACACATTGCAACCGGCATGCAAGAATGTATCACGAAGGACAATTCAAAGAACAATATTCAAACACTACAAGAATGGCGAGGGAACAACTTTGTGAGTATTTTCGTACTTTTAACTCTTACTTGTGTTCTTTATGTTCCAATGTATGGGCCGATGTTTTTCATGAAAATTCTTTTATGGTGTTACGGCACATTGGGTCGATGACAAGTGGAATATCCAAAAGTGTGTTTTTGCTTTTAGGGTGTTCAACGAGCTTGATACCGCCGATAATACCATAAAAACTTATTCGTGGAGTTATTGAAGAATTTGGATTAATGTTTAAAATTTTTTCGATTTCTTTTGATAATGCCTCCGCTAATACAGCCTCAATTAGACCTCTAGAGGATTTTTTTAGGCCTTCATGTGGTGGCAAATATTTTCATATAAGATGTATTTGCCATTTTTGAACTTATGCGTGCAAAGTGGTTTGGAAGAACTTAAAGATTGTGTACTCCCTGTGAAGGAAGTCGTAGCTTATTTGGGAAAAAGCATGACCCTCATGAAACAATGGGCTCGGTATTGTAAAGCACACAACATGAGAGTTAAAAAATTTCCTAAAGACGTCAAAACAAGATGGAACTCCACTTATCGGCTTCTTAGTGCAACATTTCCCTATAGGACATTATTGACTAATTTTGTTAATGAATCATTGGTTGGTTTTTGTTTATATGAGTATCAATGGATACTTATTGCTCGTATTATTGATTTGCTTTCGGTTTTTGACACATGTTCTAATTTATCTTCGTAAGTTTATTTTTCTACTTCCCATTTATTTTTATATGGTGTTGTTGATGTGGTGAGCAGTTTTGGAAGTTTAGATCAGATCCGCAATTGTTTACTGCACTGATCCCTATGAAAATTAAATGGTTGCTTTATTATAAGAATATACCTCCTATTGCTTTGGTTGCATTTGTTTTTGATCCAAGGCAGAAGCTAGAAGGTTTGCAAGAATATTTGGAAGCATATTACAAATTTTTAGGGTTCAATGGAGGGCAAGATTCCCAACCATTTGCCATGAGCTTGCCCATGAGTGACGTGGATACTTAAGATTCCGAACCGGACTTTGACCGTGTTGTAGATGTCAATGAAATTGTTGCTACTATTAAGAGTCAACTTGTTGAATTATATGATAGCTATTGTATTAGATATAGCTATATATATAGTCCCACAAAGTTGCACGTGACGAAGTAGGACAATCTAGCAAAGAGCGGAGGAGAATCATTTCGGTAGAGGCAAGCAAAGAAGAAGCCAAGGGGATCACAATATACGAGCTCGACTTGTATTTGAACACTGCCTTCCGATTCTCGAAGAAATCAACATAGACATGACCTTCAACGTCCTCCACTGGTGGCAGGTAATGGAAACCCGTACCCCATTCTTTCACTAATGGTAAAAGATATTTTTGCGTGCCCTATGTCTACAGTAGCTTGCGAGCAGACTTTTAGCGCAGGTGGGAACATGTTAGACACGACACGTTCGCAGTTGACCCCACAAAATATTGAAATTCAAGTTTGCACGGATGATTGGAAACATGCTCAAGCTCGGCAACAAGAAGCTGAACGAGAAAGTCCAGATGCTAGTGATTTTTTCTACACGGATAACATGATGAGCACACCTGGCATGACAACAGGCAATGAGTCTGACCAAGACCTAGATCTTAACGAATAGGTAAGTGAGTGACCGGTTACTCAAGGTAAGAGAACTACGTGGGCTTTCATTCTTCTCACCCTGGAGGATACGTAGGCAATTTAATTCGAGAGGTAAACGAATTAAGTGCAAGCAATTTATTTTTTAATTTAGTGTATTTAAAATTTTTAAAATTAAATTAAAATTTTTTGGTAATTAATTTAATTTTTTTCCTAATTTTTCTGAATTTTTTGGATTTTTTTGGAAATTTTAGATTTATTTTTTATTGATGGGCTTAAAACCAGCTCGGCCGGCCTAAACCTGCCAGGCGATTCAAACTCGCGGGGTCAGCTGGCGGGTTGGCCCGGCCCGCCGGGTCAATAGGGATCCCGGCCGGTTCCGGGCCTATCTCTCTCTGACCCGAACCCGTCTGGTCAGACAGGCCAACCCGTTCCGGCGGGTTCCAACCCCCTTCCGGGCCAGGTCCGGGTCGGGGGCCGGTGAACCGCAACCCGGCGGGTAGGGCCCGTCGGGCCGGTTAACTGGCCCGTGCCCAACTCTTATGATAACAGTGATTGAAAACCCATTATTTAACTATTATTTGTTTTATAATTTTTTAAAAATATATTCCCTTTTTCAAACGCAACGCATCTTGTTTTTTCCAAAAAGCTTTTTTTCAGATTTAGGGTTTGCTTCAGGTTTCAGAGCGGGTGGAGGAGAAGCCAAAGGGGAGAGAGATCTAGTGTGAGAAGGAACTATGGCAGCGGAGGAAGAGAGCACTGTGAAGGAGCCCTTGGATCTAATTCGTCTCAGTCTCGACGAACGCATATACGTCAAGCTTCGTTCCGATCGTGAACTCCGCGGCAAGCTCCATGTAATTCATATCCAATTTCTTCTCTTCTTAATTCCACCAACTCTTATCATGTCAGTGCTTCTTGCCTTTTTCTTTTCCTTTTTTATATTTTCCTTTGATTTCGTGATCGAAGTCTTCTCCTTTTTCTTTTTGTTTTTGTTTTTGTTGGGCATTAACCCTTGCTTACAGTAGCAGTGTTTTTTTTGTCATTCGTTTCAGATTTTTTTTTGAATATATCTAATGATTTTTAATGATTTTTAGGCTTATGATCAGCATTTGAATATGATTCTTGGCGATGTTGAAGAAATAATCACCACTGTTGAAATTGATGATGAAACTTACGAAGAGATTGTTCGGGTTGGTGTTCCATTTAATAATTTTCTTTATCAATAAACTATTGCTTATATGCATATGATTTTTTTTCTCCACTGTATAGTATTCAGAATTTTCAACATTGCTTTCCCTATTTTTCTTGTTTCCTTTCTAATTTTTTGTTGCATGTGTTGAATCTTTGCCTGTCCTTATGTTCGTTAACAATGCACTTAAATGATATAATTCAGTGTTGACTAACATAAATTGGCTTCAATGTGTGTTTAATATGGCAAGTTTCTGTTTTTTTTTGGGTGTGTAATGAGTTACCACTGTCAATTTTGCAGACAACAAGGAGAACAGTGCCTTTTCTTTTTGTCAGAGGAGATGGTGTCATATTGGTTTCTCCTCCATTGAGGACAGCCTAATAGTCTCTGTAAGTTTGCATTGGCATGCCAATTTCTACAGTTTGCAAGAAGGCTAGTTACACAAAGTGATGCTTTCATAGAGCAAAACTAAGCATATTTTGTGTTCTGTTGTTATTGCAGTATCCCATTAAATACAATCATTTCTGAACAGGATTCACATGGTGATAACTAAATTATTAGTCCATATTTTACAAGTTACCTACAATCCTTTTTCAGTCACACCGTTTTCCTTTGTTTTAAATCTTAAATTGCGGACCAGTAATTTGTTTCAGAAAGTGCTAAATCAAATGATGTTAAGGAATGCGGGCCAATCACAACATCCATGTTTGTTCCCGCATTTTGGAGCATACTTTGAAGGGGTGCCACCTACATTATATGAGCAAAATAAATTATAAAATTGTAACTATGACCTTTTTATAAAATGAAGTAACAATATTATGGCTATGTCATATGACATGAAATATTTGGGTATAAATTGAAATGAGTTCGGATGTTATGTTAACAATGCATGGATTCATGCAGGTTTAATTTTTTTCATGTCAAAAATAGAAAGGTGTATGTTGCATACCTTATAAGGTTCCATGAAAGAGTTTTCATCCATGAAATTCTTCGATGTAAGAACAGTAATTGTTGATCCGGATGAGTTGACAACATTTTGTAGACCAGAAACAGTGATCTTAAGATTCACATTATCACTTCCAAAATTGATGATCTGAACAAAGAAAATTCCAAGTTCACTTCCACAAGCATTATAATAAAGCTAAAATGTTCAGATGAAGCAGATGCAAGGGCCGGCTATGAAATTAGCAAACCTTTATTTTAAGGTGACTGCTGCTGTCTTCTGTACTCTGCCAAGTAATTGCAGAAGCAATCAAGTTTGAGGAACTTGTTTTTAGCATGGTAGGATGCAGAATTGCACCACTTGATTCCTTAAAGAAATGCTGCATCCAGTAAGTAGGGGTTCCATATTCTTGCCATGAGTTGAAAACAATAGCATCTGGGTTCCACCTTTATTTGGCAAAATGTTCCATTAGATTTGTAGGATATTAGTAGATTCTATGTGATGGTGTAGATGTTTAATGCCAATAGTCACGAGGCATTGAAATTGTGCATGTGTGGAATGCAATAACGTCGTGCCATAAAAATTTAATGTTTGAATGCCATAACAAATTTTAAAATCAGTATAACAGCTACATTTAAGTTGCTAAAGTAGTGTTAAATATAAATCATTTACCTGCGATCATTGCCATTCACAAAAAGTGGTGCATTGCTTGCCATCTCAACCACATCACTGCATAGTAAGAGGCTTGTTAGTCAGTGTAGTTCATATCTGAAAACAGGTACCATATATCAAGAATTAAATAGTGAAGACTAGTCTTCATGGAACATTCATATTCTGGCCAAGCTAAGATGGAGCATAATATCAGTGTCAATGTTGCTGATTTTTTTGTTATGTTTTTGCTAAATGCGGACAGCATTGAGAAGTTTTCTACAAAACATGCTTTGAAAATGATGTTATATTCCAGAACAATAAGAAAGCCGGCAAGGAGTTATGGAAAAGCCTGCCTGTTTATTTCTAATCCAATGAGGAAGCTGGCTTGTGCTAATGCAGAGAAAAGGTTTCCCTTGCCTACATTGCTTCCGGTGGCTGCATATTCACTCACAAATGCCTAGAAAGTAAGCACGAACTGCGTGTTAAAATAGTTTTTCATCATAAACAAGGGCATGATGGGCAGGATGAATTGTTATTTTTGCTGCTGCAAACTTGACCTAGTAAAATGTGAATGGCATCAAACCTTAGGGGCGGTTGAAGACCGTGATGTGCGATCAAATTGATGGGCTCTTGCGAACATGTCATTACCCGAAGTATAAAGCTATCCATTAAAATCATTGTTAGCCAAATATTTAGTTGAAATAACGTTAACGAAATCTCAGAAGAGCATATTTGTACATGAAAATCATAGAGATCAGCAGGATGGTCCAATTTTCCAGCAGAGCCATCACAATTGGAAACAAGTTGAATGTCTGGATATGCAGCTTTTATAGCATAGTAGAATTTGAGGTAGTTCCCTATCAAAAACATTGTGTGGCATGCATTAGATTGATCTGACTTTGTCATTACTATTTTTTATGTCTTAGTGAAAAAAAAAATTACGCGGTTCACCAATCATTTGCTAGTCATGAACTTATGATTTGAACAGGATATGGTAACATATCATAAATGAGTTCTTCAGCAGTTTATATTTTAAACTATTTGATTAAGAGTCACCTCGATAATTTTTCTTCCAACAATCTTGATTCCCTAGTGCAACATATTTCAATTCAAAGGGTTCAGGATGCCCCATTGATGCTCTAACATAGCCCCACTTTGTGTTAGGGTCACCTCTAGCAAACTCGATACTGTCAAGTGCATCCTGTAGAAAAAGGTTTATGACAGTAAACTAGGCGATATTGGTACGGAGAAGTATGTAACTTGTATTTGCTCATTAGAAGTTTTTAATCATGCCTGAACAAATGCTAGGATGGTAGAAGTATCAACTTGATCGTTGTGGCTGATTCCTGAAATATTAAATGGTCAAGTGTAAGAGATCCACACTAAGCGTACAATCAGCTAATTTCCTGAGCTGATAAAGATTACCATTATTAATTACCCACACCGGAGATGCACCAAGGTCCTCGGCAAGCTGCAATTAGAAATTAGTTATAAGTATCTAGCTGATCACTCTGTGGCTTAGAATCAAGTAAAACTATAAAGTACATACTTGAAGAAATTCATAATAGCCGAGACCATCATCAGTCCAGTACTTCCAGACATCACCAAAATGGCCAGGCCTCTCTTCCCATGGACCAACGGTTTCTCTCCATCGAAATGCATTCCTTAGCCATTCACCTTCGACATAAGAACCACCTAGAGCAATAGAAGGTGGTGAATAAACATTAGACGAACACAATACACCATTTATATTGTCACTTCCTGATTAACAAGCATCATATATTTTTTGTGCTATTCCTATACTTACAAGCATAAGCAGTGGCTACAAGAAAATAATTGCAAACCTGGAAATCTAATGAACCTAGGTTTAAGGTCTGCTAGCATGGAAACAAGGCCCTTCCGAAAACCATGCCCCTGAAGGAAAAAAATAAAATTTAATTACCAATCTCTAGATGACAGATATTAGGCAATCTGAACATCTAAATCATATTATACTAATAATGAGAAAAGGATGTACAACGAGTACTTCTTATACTAGCAACGAGTAAAGATATGCTTTGAAGTTCTTACACAAAGAGTCAAGGATTTAAATATGGTACTTGGATGAAGTCCTTGGTCAAACACATGGATGAAGTTATTGTTCAAACTTTAAATTCTAAATTTTACCTTGTATGTATCCAATGGCATGAGTGATACTTGATCAACCCATATGACACCTTTTTGGGAAGTTGTTATCTGAAGTCGAGAATTAGCATTTGTTCCTTTCGCTTCCAGCAGGAGTTCGACTTTTGTCCAGTTTGCCAGGTTCGAAGCAGCAGACCTGCAGAACTAATTAAAATCAGATTTCTCCAATTTCTGTCAGAAAACCTTTCAAGTTGTTTGATTGAGTGCAAGTGACTTACACAATGTTAGCAGTAGCCAGGTTTTGCAATCCATCTGAACTTGTAAGTGAAACTGATAAGTTCACTGCATCCATTGATCTAACATACATTGTGGATTTATATGTTTTCCCTTGTTCTATATTCTGCAAGACCGAACAGAAACGCATGCAGTAAATAGATGACGAAATTCAGATGGTTTCTCATTATACAATTGTGGGATCATACCATGCCCCAATAACCTGGATTATATATACCAGCTCCTCCGGTTGGACAAGTTATTGAACCACTGATATCACACAGGACTTCCATTCGAAGAGCGATTTCATTTTGACTGAAACAAGAAGATCGATCGGTTCCAACAATTATGTTTGTTTCATTCCCTAATATCGACCAAGGATCAATGTTCGATGGAGTGTTTGGCCCCCCAGCTTCAAAACCTATGAATGCAGAAAAATGGACAACATTCAGCCACTACTTATATGAATATGTTAACATGCCGTGCAATTAAGTCCTAAATTTACTGATAGAAACTTATGCTGTAAAATACAAAAAAATGAAGAACGACTCCTTAATCAAATAAAGGAGGATGATGTTGATGTTGTTAAATTTTGGCACCGAACTCACCTCTGTTGCTTACAAGCTCTGCCCATAGGCCACCAGCTCCTGCATGATTGATCTCCTATACAACAATATCACAAGATGCTACCTTTGTTCAATCTTTAGAAGGAATAAATGAACACAAAGAATCCCTCTATGAAAAAATTGCAATATTCATAAGCTATATGTAAAAAAGACAAATACAAGCATAAAATTCACCTCAAAAAAGATCCCAAACATCTTATCCGGTATTTTCCGAGTTGTCGGTGAACCATCAACAAGGAGTGTAGCATTCTGATTTGCTTCCAACCAATTAGGAGAACCATAACATGATGAAAAATAGAGCATGAAAATGGCACAAAGCAAGGCACTAATCCTCATCATTCTCCCCCTCATGCATTCACTTCCAAGAATCTACAAAATGCAAGGTTATATACAATCAATTCAGTGCAAATTGTTTGTAGAATAACGTAAGAAAATGGCAATCCATTGGAAAAATATAAATAAATTCAGAACTGAAACCAACCAATACCTTTAACAATAATAATAATAATGATGATGATGATGATGATGATGATGATGATATTAATATGTCCAAACTCTGAACACGCAATAGAAATCAAAAGGTGCTACTTTTTTTATCAACTGAATATTAAAAATTTACAATAAATGATGGAAAGTTTTACAGATTTGGATCAAGAAAAGGCAAAGAATTAAGAAAGGGAAACATGGTTACTTACAAGGAATGTGTGCTAAAAAGATCATCCGAGCTTCGTGGACGAAGAGATGTTGACCAATGCTCGGCTTTGAGATGTTGGTGGTTTTTGAGAAGATGTGAACCGTCTGATCATGATCAGATGGTTGAGTTTTTTTGGGATGTGAGGGCTCTCTCATCAGTTAGTGGTTCGTGGCTTGCAAGGCTTGAGGAGTATTGGGGGGACCCACTTTTGTGTTTATCCTGAGAGGGCGTGGGCAGAAGAAGCTTCTTTGCAAGTTGAAATTTGCAAGCATTTTTGTCGTTGAGATATATGCAACAACCATGAATTAAATATTGCCACCAATGGGTATGGAGAAATGGATAATTTTTTAAATAATAATAATAATCATTATTATGAGAGAAAAATTGGGGGAAAAAACTTTTTTTAAAAAAAAATAATTGGGGGAAAAAATTGGGATAAATTAGCTTTTGAAGGTTTTTTTACATAGTTTTTAACATGTAAATATATATACACTTAAAAAAATTTGAAATTACACAAATTAAATTAAATAACCATCAATATTATTTTACACGTATATAGCATATATGATTACATGACTAGAACATTTTTAAAATCATATATGTTATAGATGTGCATAATAAAATGGGTAGTTATTTGATTTTTTTTTTAGACACTGGATTATATTTTTTTGTTGGTTATATATTTTTGTACTAACTTGTTCTCATATGGGGCACCAAGTAGGTTTTTTTTTTGTTGGTTTTCATATCCATTTTAGTCTTGTATCATTTTTTTTAGAAAAAAGTAGGGATTTATGCATTTTTATAAAAAATATTTATTTAATACATTTTTTATTTTTTTTAGACACTGGATTATATGCTATAGTGTTTTAAAAATCTAGATCTATGTCCTCACTTGGTTTCGTTCTTCCCCTTGTACGTTAGCTAAAAAAGCAAAATATTTTTTTGAATATAAAATAAATGAAATTTCTACAATATATATGGGCATTAATATCAATGCTTTGGGATAAAAAAAATTCATTATATATGAATCATATTAAATATTTTTAAGATAGGGTACCAATTTATATCAAAGGTCATTGTCAAAAAAACCTTCTTGTAGGAAAGACTTCTTAGCTGTCTCTCATCTCCCATGCCCTCCACAATAGCAGTTCCACTCTTTTGGTTGAATTGTTATGTGGGAAGGCGAGCTCCCAGGTACTTATGGCTTAATGTTTTTTTTTTTAATGAATCTACTCATCTTTTTGGTTAAGGCATTTAACTTCTCATTAATTAACTCTAGTGCCATTTAGGATGAATAATCTAATCTCAGTGATTATTTCCTACGTGTCATTAACATCTTATATTTGTCTATTGGTTACCCTCCTATTGGCCTTACTTTTACCACTAACATAGTCTGTATTTTTTTTTTTACTTAGTTTTATTCATTTGTTATATTTTGTCTAGATTGTTTTTTTTTTTTTTGAGAAAAAGAACCCTAAGGCTGAAAAAATATATAAAAACCAGTAACAAGGAAAGTACAGAGGAGAAGAAAAACCAAAGAAGAGGAAATGGGGAAGGGGAGGGAATTAAAACAAACTGAAACCAGCTTTACTAAAATGCTTCATAACCCAACGTGGTAAATCACGTCCATAGTGGAAAAGGTGTACGCCATGAAGGTTCCAACTATGCACTGCTAATTGAAGCGCAGGGGAGTTCCAAGCTTTCGGGAGAACATGGATACATGGATTACTAGAAGAGCTGAGAAGACGTCTGAGAGCTGGAATCCATTCATACAAGCCCCAATCCCATATATCATGATCGTACTTGAGAATATTGTAAAGAGCTTCATTTTCAGTAAATATGTGGTGCGGAGTTGGACAGTGCTTTGTAATGGTTTGTAAAGCAATCAGGAGGGCCTTTGTGTCGGCAGTGGTATTTGTTTCTGCTTGAGACACAGCGCAGCCTGCAAGATGGAATGTATAGTTAGTGTTCGTTATAAAGAAACCTATGCCACATACCTTAGTCTCAACATTCCACATTCTGGATACAAATAAGAAAGTGGCGCCAGATTGAAAGTTGTTCAGAATGAGGCATTTTCCAAACTGATCCGAAGAGGCCTGATTGAATTCTATAGCCTGCGAAAAAACTTTACACGCAATGTAGTTCCAATTCAAGGCTTGGGATTTGAAAATTACATCGCAGCGGGCTTTCCAGACGTGCAAGATAGCAGTAGCAATTACAGCTTTATCAAAGGAAGAAAGTTGAGAGCTAAGGAGCCAATCACCATAGCAAAGCCCATTATGTAAATAAAACTCCATATGAATTCTGGCTCCTAAAATGATTCACAAATGATTATATTTAGTACACCAACTTAGCAAGTGATCGGGAGTTTCCATCTCTAAACCACGAGGGCAAGAAAGGTTCAAAGAACCTAAATTAATCTTGTAAAGGTAATCACTAGTAGGAATACGGCCTTTAAAAGTGAGCCAAAGGAAATGTTTAGCACGGGGAGAGATTTTTATAGACCAAACCAACCTCCATCTCGGCCAATGATCGAGTGGGTACTACTTTGGTTCAAAGTCGATAAGCCGAAGTGGAGAGCTTGTTCTTAATAGACTTTGGAGACCAAATCCAGTGTGTCAAGACAGAATTATTAATGACACACGGTTTATCAACAAACAACAAATAGTTATCACCAAAGAGCTCTTTGATTTTTGATAAATCCCATTGTCCATTGCAACAGAGGTCGAAAAGCGTGACGCGTTTAAATCCAAATCTGTGTTTAAGAAAGTGGGATAGAAAGCCGGAGGAACATCGAACACCACATATCAAACAAGAACGAGGAGTGATTAGTATTGAGCGGCAAAGGCCGAAATATGTTTTAAGTTTAGAGGCAACATCACAAAGACCTTTGCAAAAAGCCGAACAACGGGTTGGGACATTGTCGCGCCAAAAGTTCAATTGTCCATATTTTAGGTGTAGAATGTCGACCCAAATGGCATTATCATGATTTAAATAGTGAAATAAATTTTTAGCCATAAGGGAGTATTTAGTAATAGACAGGTTCTTGACACCAATACCCCCCTCAGACTTTGGACAAGTGATAGTATCCCAATCAACAGCGTGAATACCCTTTCGATTGCCACCTTTATACCAATAGAAACCTCTAACAATTTTGGTGATCTCTTTAAGAACAAAATCAGGGATCAGGTAGATAGAGAGGAAATACACAGGTTGGGACGAGAATAGAAAAGTTAATTAAAACATGTTTAGCGGTGAGGATAATTTGGAATTATGCCAAACCGCACACATATTACGAATTTTAGCAATCATAGAGTTAAAAGTTGCAGCTGCAAGTTTTTTGGGAGTAATCAGGAATCCCCAAATAAGTAGTAGGGAAAGAAGCTATTTTAATGTTAAGAATAGTCGAGATTCTATTAGCTACAAACTTATTGAACCAAGAAGGGAAATAAATAGTAGATTTGGCGGTATTAACTAATTGACCGGTAAGTTTGCCATAAATATTAAGACGAGCTTAATATTTCTAGCCGTACGCCCGAAAGCTTTGAGAGATCAAGATAAGGTTGTCGGCATTCATAAGGTGATTGAAATTATTCGGAAGTCTAGGATTGAAACCGGGGATCGGATTACTTCGGAGACCACAATTAAGAATGGAAGTTAAAATTTGAGAGACTAAGATAAACAAATAAGAGGAGATCGGATCCCCTTGACGGATTCCTCTAGAGGAATGAAACCAAGGGGTGGGGATACCATTAATGAGAATAGAAAAAGAGCTAGTAGAAATGCAAGTCATAATCCAAGAGATCCAAGTTGAGGGGAAATTCATACTGGTTAAGATGGCAAGAATTGCATTCCAGCTGAGAGTGTCTTAAGTTTTCTCAATATCTATTTTGACTAACATCCTAGGGGGGTCAATAGTAACATATTCTAAGGTATGAACCACTTCTTGGGTAACGACAATGTTATCAAAAGGAGTCTGACCAGAAAAAAAACTAGCTTGCTCAATGCGATAAGCCGAGAAAGAACAGATTTGAGGGGATTAGCCAAAATCTTTGAAATTATTTTAAAACAAACATTACAAAGAGAAATTGGGCGGAAATCAGACACTAATTTGCCTAGATTGTTTGCAAGTGCTCTTTCTCTTTATTTCAGGAAGATGTGGTTTACCCACTGTTATAAAAAAAATAGTAAAAAAAGTCTTTACCTCTTGGATTTTTTTTTCTTCGTCCTGTTATGGAACTTGAATCTTTTGGATTGCATTAAATTTGTCACATTAATGGCATGCAAAGTCCCAAGTTCAAACTCCTCACTATTCTTATATATACTCAAAAAGAGCATGGTCATTCTTCATTCCTCACCATGTGAAATGGATTAGGGAATGCCAAAGGTTTATATAGAAAATTAATTGAACTTAGAAACCATATGATGTTGCCTCCCTTGGGACTAATTAAAAATTTCAGAACTAAAAGCATCCAACCTAGAAAGTATACTAACCAACATAAATGAGTTCTTTATGGCAAAAACAAAACTTAATATATTACTCCATGGGCTTCACATGTAGATCATAGAAAAAGGTACATACAAATCAGATAATTGAATACCAAAACTTAGAGCTTTATAAAACTTTTGACTTATGAGAAGTTATAATCAGTTCAGTACAATCAATAATATGCTCAGCATTTTTCATCTTAATAATAAATCAAAGTTGTACTCATCTTATTGAGTAATGACAGTGCATACATACCTACCCACTTTGAGAAAGATAAGTTTTGATGGTGATGTCCTGCATACAATTTGCCAAAATCAGTGGAAATCTAATCTCCAAAACACCAACTCCAACTCATGTTTTTTCAAATATATCTTCTTCCTTGCTTTCTCCAAAGTCATGGTTATCTTAACTTTAACAATGTTTGGCATGCACTCATCCTTTACTTTTCACACAAGATCATTTTTTTGTTTTTTTTTTTTTTTTTGTTCTTAATATGTGGTTAGTTGTATCTGAAATGGACTAAATGTGCTATATGAATGATAATTCAAAAGTGTCATAAGAAGACTTTTTCAATGTGGGACATGATTTGTGGCTTCTCCCAATAATGAGAAACAATCCCAATTGGCTCAATGTGCTGGCCTACATTTGATACTATACAATGAATTCCAAGATACTGATTTTTTTGTTTCTTTTTTTAAGAAAAAATATATCTATGAGTTGATCTTGGGTAAGAACTTTTGAATATTGACAAGAGTCACATTTCAATCTTCATGTACAGGAATGCATAATTAATATAACTGAATCAAGATGCCATAGTCCTGTCTTTGGGGGACCAAAGAACAACCATTCAGCATCTCATTCAACTTTACCTCCACACTTTGCCTTGCCCTTTGCCTTTTATTCTCTCAACCTTTACTCTTCTCCTTCCTTGCATTGCACCATTGTTCTCACCAAGAAGAAGAAGAAGAAGAAGAAGAAGATGAACGGAATGAAGGAATATAGCTATGAAGACATTGAAGAGGCGACGAAAGGCTTCGCTCTCGACCGCCTTATCGGTAAAGGAAGCCATGGATGTGTCTACAAAGGCACTCTTAAAGGTGGCAAGCATGTAGCAGTGAAGAAGCCGTTGGAGAAACTTCTAGAGCCAGAACAAGACTCTAAACTAGATCATGAGATTGGTATACTAGCTTCACTACACAGCAAACACCTTGTTAACCTTCTAGGTGTGACTTATAACAAGCACAAGCTCCTTGTCATGGAGTTCATGCCTAATGGCTCACTCCATGAACTCCTACACTCTTCTTCTTCTCCTCCATCTTGGTCTCGTCGTCTTATCATCGCGCTTCAGATAGCTCAGGCTGTTCTTTCACTCCATGAGGCAGTTCCGGCGGTCATCCACCGTGATATTAAGTCGGCAAACATACTGTTTGATCATCACTGGAATGCAAGGCTCGCTGATTTTAGCCTTGCAGTTAAAAACAATACATTGTTGCCATTGCAGCCTACCATGCCTGCTGGCACACTTGGTTATCTTGATCCCCTGTACACCACGCCGGAGAAGTTAAGCCCGAAGAACGATGTTTTTAGCTTCGGTGTTGTCTTGCTTGAGATTTTGAGCTCAAGGAGAGTCATGGATGTTGCTTGCCATCCAGCTTCTATAGTTGCATGGGCAGTGCCATTGATCAGAGCTCAGAGAGAAGTTGAAGTCATTGATGGGAGGAGAAAATTGCCGAGTTTTATGGAAGGAGTGATCAAACATTTGCTGTGTACATCGGTGCGGTGTGTTTCTTCAAACGAGAAAAGGCGGCCGGAGATGGCAGAGGTGGCCGGTGAGCTACAAGGTTTGGCTTGGAAGTTATGGTGCCCAATTTGGGCTTGTCACAGATTAAATTCATGTCACTATCCATGGAGAAGATGGGCGAATAGGAAGGTAACTACTACTAAGATTGTTTGCAAGGATCACTTGCTTGATGAAAATGGTGATGAAGACCAAGATGACAGTGATGATATATGTTGATTTAGTATTTAATTGTATAGTTTGTTTGTTGACATTTTCATGTTATTTCTGAGAGAGAAGATCAAGGAACAATTGATGTCAGAAGTTTTGAGCTTGATTTCTGCTTTCATGTCATTTTCAGTTTTGGATTTTGTGCCTGTCCAGGAGGAAACGGATCTCTGCTCTCAAGCATTTTGTGGTCTTAAATTTTATGGAGGTGAGGAAAATGAGTGATTATTTTGTCTTTGAATATTGGTTTATTGAACAGAAAGATACATGCAAATTATTTTCAGTAACATAATCATCTGATGGAGTTGTTGGTCAGGAATTTTTCTTATGATGCTTAAACTTCAGAAATCATAAGTGACAAATTAGTTTGGTACCATATCATGTCACAAACAAAACTAGTATTACTCTGAAATGAAATTCAAGGAAACATAGTCAAAGTTTGTTTGATCGGAAAGCGAATTGGCGAATTGGCGAATTGCCGAACCAAACACGTTGATTAAGATGAGACTTGGAGCTCTCTGTTTTATAGAACTTAACGGGGCATTACATTTTCTCGTCAAATTGTGCAGCATTGCTGAGAAAGAAAAGTTTTGTTTTGTCTGATATTTCAAAGCATGGGTCTGCATGATTTATAAAATAGCAGATATTGTTGAAACAACAGCCAAGTTTGATTCATATAAGAATTTAACAAGTATGCAGTAAAAGCAAGAATTCACAAGATCCAAATCATGTAAATACAAAATTAAAAAAAAAAAAAAAAAAAATCAAATGATTTCTCACCACAGATTCACTTATTTGGTCATGGAAACAGTTTAGTACCCAAAAGTTCCTGCTGAAAAATTACTGTGAAATTTTTCCATGCGAAAAGAATGCATGACAAAAAAATATGTTTGCTGTAATGTAAAGATAACAGAAAATCAAAAACATCCAAATCAATAAGATTAATCTTTTAATGATTTTCATCTCTCTTTGGTGGATAGACCAGAGAATTGGTGTGATTTCCCATCGTTGAGGCAGTTAAAAATCACAAAATGTCAGTAACAAGCTTAACGTAAATTAACAATTATTTCTCATTCTGAAATGAGTTACATTTTTCAAGCTTCAATCCAAGGCCCTAGCTATTGGACATGTTAACATAAATTGTAGTTAAGAGATGGCCGACTCTATAATCTTACCATTCTAAATAGACCGCAATTTCAGCGAAAACAAAAGAAAGCTTGTCATTTGTCGCGACAATTCCACTAATTTAATCAGTTGTAATTCATCACTTATTCCATTGATAACAAGACACAATTAGTTATTAATCTTGTACTCTTGATTTTGTTTGTCATTCATCTATCCCTCTCACCAATGAAGAAAAACAAAAAAACTCACATCAATCTTTCTCTCTCAGGAGAAAACTGAAACCATAAGGTTTGAAATGGTCCACATTCATTACTAATAAAGAATTCAAGTTGAACCAGACACCGAGATTTGACAAACTGGAACAATGTGTACAGTATCTTATAAAACAACAAATGCCAAAAATCTTACACTGGTCCAGTAACCTGAGATTCTACAACAAAACTATTTACTTCCGAACTGTTTGCAATCTAATGTTTCAGTCATGAATTTAAAACTCTAAACCTGATATTCATATGGTCGAAAGCCAGCCGCCTCAACAACACTAAACATATCAACAATATTAACTGCTTCTCCTAATTCATTGTATAATGTTGAACTGCTGGAGTTTGATGGTTCACAAATGCTTTGCTAACTGGAGCTTTATCTTGGTGTCCTCACTTCTTTTGCTGTCTGGAGCTGCTCTAGAGTGACAAGAACTTCAGCCATATCAGGCCTGCTCTTTGGATCTACATGGAGGCACTGAAGGGCCACTGCCGCAATGGTTTGGGCTGCCTTCTTTGAGTACTGACCCTCCAATCTAGTGTCCATGATCCTGAACATTTTCCTTCGATCATTTAGAAATGGCTTCGCCCAGTCGACAAGCATCTCCTCCGCCGAACCCTTGTCTTCATCCACTGCTCTCCTTCCCGATAACAATTCAAGCAACACAACTCCAAAACTGTATATGTCGCTCTTCACATTCAAGCGTCCTGGTGTTACATGGTTCATGAGTGAAGGTGGTAGATTAAAAAGCAGAGATTATCACCATTTGGTGTAACTTGCGAGATATAATAAGGTTTTTCTTGCTAAATAAACAGCAGCAATAAGTTGCATGCTGAAATGAAAACAGGAATAGAAGGAAAATTCAGAACACCGAGAAATTATGCACACTGATGAAGTCTAGTAGATAAAAACAAGCAGATTAGATAGAATTAAAACCTGTTGCAATGTATTCAGGGGCAGCATAGCCTCGAGTCCCAACAACCCTTGTAGAAACATGAGTCTTATCACCAGTAGGTCCATCTCTTGCCAAACCAAAATCCGAAAGTTTTGCATTAAAGTCCTGCATAAAATTTTTCAACAAGAATCCATCAGGTCAGCTAATAAGACGCGTTGAAATCAGGGAGAAGTTGCTAAACTTCAGGTTGGAGAAAAAAGAATAAAGAGCGCCTTACTGAGTCAAGTAGCACATTTGATGCCTTCAGATCGCGATATATCACTTGAATTTCTAAACTATGCAAGAATGACAGCCCTCGAGCAACGTCTACTGCAATGTTGACTCGGGTTGTCCATGGAATGGGCTGTACACCTCCTGCAAGAATTGAATTGATCAATCACAACACTTAGAGAGAAATGTTGGTCTTGCTTGCTCAAACTTCAACCAAAATTTTGGTATACATTCTTCAAGACCAATAACATAAAGATGATATATAATTAGAACATACTTTTGAATAAATGATTTTCCAAACTGCCCCTTGGCATGTATTCATAGACCAGAAGCTTGTTATCACCCTCTGAGCAGTAACCGATGAGTTTCACAAGGTTTTCATGGCGGAGCTGTCCCAAATAAGTCACTTCGGTCTGCAATTCAAATATCAAAATTTCAAATGAGTAACCATATATACTTTTGTAGGGAAATTTAACTACAAAAGAGATGGCTGGAATACATACAAGCCATTCTTTGTGCCCTTGAAAGCTTTCCCGCTTGAGTTTCTTGATGGCAACAACAATGCCGCTGCCTGGTCTTGTGGGAGAAAGCGTATGTTCATCGATCCATCCTTTGAAGACACAGCCAAATCCTCCCTCACCGAGAAAAGATTCAGACCGGAAGTTTCTCGTAGCATTCTTTAGATCATTCAAAGTGAAGGATTTCAAACTGGTATTGGCTGCTGTATCATTTTTGAATGATGACAAAGAACTCATACCACTAGTGGTAGAAGTAGTTTTGCTTGAATTTGTTGAACTGGAAGTATTACTGTTAGGCAGTTGATTCTCTGCAAACGATATGAAACCACCATTTTCAATAAAGCTCTAGATATAAATGAGCAGTGAGTAATCAAATATATATATTTATAATTATTTATTTATAAGATCATGAAATGAAATGAAAATTGTTGAAGTGAGCTACTTGAACCAAATGAGGCAGAAGAACAGAATACCATAAGCAGAACCTCATCTGTTTCTACAGATAATCTAATTGCTACATTGTTTCATCATAGTTTTCAAGATCACTCATGTTGAATGGCAAACCCAAAGAAAAACAAAATGTTTACTTGGTCCATGGAAAATAAATATCTAGAAAGAATATTGCAACATTTGCCTTAATTGCTGGTTTGGATAAACATTGACCATTGACTGCTCAATCTGGTATACCAACTCACATGTCATCATCTGACCCATATTCATTATTCAATAACAGACGGCACGGGTTATCAGTGCTTCGTTGAATTGATCAAACACTAAAAAACAGCAACATTTACAAATCAATTTGAATCATATATTGTGGTACTAAAAGTAGATGACAAATCATGTAAAAAAAAAAATACAATAGATTGACAAGGTATTTGATACATAGCGTTTGGGGAAACAAAGAATAATGAAAAACAAGTACATTTGCTTCCATTCAACCAAACACAAGAAACTGAATCTTTCGGTTTTCCTCTGTGTTATCCCTCAATCATTCAATTCCATTCCACACAATAATATTCACAAATTATTTTAAAACAAAAGAAAGCAACACAAACAAGTAAAATACCAAAAAGAAAAAAAAAACTTCAATTTAAGGAACAGAAAGAGAAGAAGAAGAAGAAGAAGAAGAAGAAGAAGAAGAGCTCACTTGAAGATAAAGGAGAGGATGCAGCAGCACATTTAGAAGACAAACAGGTATTCCCCATGGCAGAAAAGCACCAAATTCCTGCAGGACATTCATCATAAGGCCAAAACAAATATAGAGACACCTTCCAATGGAGGAAGTATGCCTTCTTTGACTGCAATGCTTGGTCAAGGCCCATCTGTTAATGAAGTTTATTGCATGGGTGCAAGTGTCCATATCTATGACTAGAATTTTCCAAAGTTTTGACTTCTTCAACCAATGAATGTTTGGGTTACAAACCCCCCAGTGAATCCACAATACAAACTGAACCACTAAACCCACAATGGGAAAAAAAAAAAGGAAGAATTGCCATGCTGATTTAACAGGTGATATAGGCAATATAGTTGTCAACAAACTCCCTGTCATCAAAGTAAGCATAAATTGTGTGGCTTGTAAATGCCATGGAAAGATATTTTATGCTTTCAGCTGTCAAAAAAAAAAAAAAAAAAAAAAGCTGCAAAGATTTGATGTGAATGGAAGGATCCATTGCCAACTCAAAAGTCTTCTTGTCAAATCCAATGGTCAAAGATAATATGCAACTTACTGAGCAGTTTCTTTCAGTGCCTGCATCAGGAGGAAAGAATCAGAAGAAATACCCCCATAAATGCTTCCCAACAACTCAAGGATTTGATGTGAATACAAGGATGAATGGCCTCCTCAAAAGTCGTCTTGTCAATCCCAAAGGTCAAAAATAATATAAAGTATTGAGCAATTGCTTTCACTGCGCTCATCCGGGGGAATGAATTAGAGGAACGTAGCCATACATCCTTCTCAAATTTCAACATTTCCCACGTGCACCCGTCGACTTTTTCACGTACCCTACAACTGTACCTTTGCATTTCAATTTTTAAAAAATTAATTACATTTTTGTAATATTACAATTTAAACACTAGTGTAGCAGTATCATACACCACTGGTTGTTTATTATTTATTGAGTTCATATAAAAAAAGTCATATTTTCCACCCTTCTCATATCGCAGACTTGCAGTGCAGAAGAGATTTATCATTTTGAGGGAGCCTCTTTTTCATATTCACTGTAGTTTTTTTTTTTCTTGGTTTTTAGGGGCCATGAATTTTATTTTTGTATTTTTGTCTGTTGTTTTATTTTTTTTTTTGTCTCGATTCATTTTTAGTGACTAATTGATTTGATGTAAATAGATATGATATAAAATGTTTTACATATGAAACTTGCTTTTTAATATTTGTTTTGTTGTAAAAGTTACTTTTACTGGTAAAAGATTTTATATGAGATCTTCATTTTACAGTATTTCAACTCACAACAACTTTTGCTTGTGAATTGAAATACCCTAAATTAAACATTGTTTAACCACGTCCGCGTGGTTAGTTATCCACCTTGTGTGGGAAACTTAATTTAAATATTTATTTAAAATTTACCACGTCTCGGTGGTTCGTAATAAATAATGTATTTAAGTTAATTAATTTCTGAAAAAAATATTAAATAATTACTAATAAAAACTAATAGAGGTAATCTCACCACACCACTTATATGCTGACTACACTACCGAGACTACATCAAACCAAACACATAAAAAGTAATTTCATCATTTTCACTTATATCAAACCAAATAATAATGATGTAAGTTGAAATACAATATTTTCACTTACACTTGCAAATCCATTTATATGTAATTTGACTTACTACCAACCAAACAATATTTTAGTGGATTGATTTGCATTTTAATTTTTGCATTTTTTTAAAAAAAAATTACTATTTTGACATCATGCGCCATGCCATCAGTGCTAGCATATTGGCTTACTATACATTGTAAATATCTAAAACAATTTTGAAATTATTGTACCTTGTACCCTATCATACCTTTGCGTTTGCTTTTTTTTTTTTTTTTTGATGAAAAGAGCCCAAAGGCTGATTTATTTCAAGAGAAAGAAAAAGTCTAATCTAACAAGACAAATCAAAGACAAACCAAAGTCTAAAAAAGATCAGAATAAAGGACTGGAAAAAGGAAACTAAGAAGAGAATTACACAAAGGAAAAGCCAAAATTTTGGATGCATTTCATAATCCACCGTGGAAGGTCCCGCCCGCGGTGGAAGAGACTGAGGCTGTGGAGATTAAGTCCATTCCTTGCTAACTTGGCTACTGGTTGGTTCCAACTTCTAGGAATGAGATGAACTCTCTGGGAGCCTGAAAGCTGAAGGGCTTGCTCAAGCACTGGGATCCAAGGATGAAGGCTCCAATCCCAAACCGTTGTGCTTTTGTGAAGAATTTCGTAGATGTTTGGGTTATCAATAAAAATATGTTGAATTCTAGTTTGGCTGATATCAGTTAACTGAAGTGCCTTCATTATAGCTTGTATCTCGGTAATCAATTCCGTGCCCGCTTGATAACAGCAACAACCTGCAATTGAAATAGAATTATTAGTATTTGCTATGAAAAAGCCAGCACCCCTTACCTCTGAGTCAGAATTTGAACACTTTGTCAGGAATAAAAATGAGTCGCCTGCTATAAAATTGTTTAAGAGGAGCTTTCTTCCAAATTGGTCTGATTGCCTTCTCTGAAAATCCAAAGCATGAATGACTGCCCTTGAAACAATATTATACCAATTGGGACTTACATTCCTGAAAATAGCATCACAACGAGCCTTCCAAACATACCACATAGTGGATGCTATAATGGCTTTATCTTTATTTGTGAAGTCAGGGTTGAGCACCCAATCCCCAGAAATAAGATAGGTTTGAGAGAGGATTGGCTTGTTAATTTGAACACTTAAGATGTCCCAAACATTAGAACTTTTAGTACAGTTTTTGAACAAATGAATGGGAGTTTCAGAAACCAAACCACAGAAAATGCAATTGCTTCTCGGGCCAATTTTGATATGGTGAAGAAAATCACTAGTAGGGAGCCTGCCATGGAAAGTTAGCCACAAAAAATGTTTGGTTCGAGGAGCAATCCCCAAAGACCATATCTTCTTCCATCCATCCCACGAGTCAGGTATAGATCTGTTCAGGAAGTCATATGTGATAGAAGAGATACTGTTGTTATTGGCCTTGGGACTCCAAATCCAATGATTAGGAGAACTATTATCAATCTTACTTAGCTTATCACAGAAAAGCCTGACATTGTCCCTAAATAGGATCTGCATTTTGGACAAATCCCAGTTCTCATCATAGCAAACATCAGAGATTTGGAGAGAATACAAATCCAGGTTTGTGTTTAAGAATGTGGGCCAAAAAGCTAACGGAATTTCAGAGCACCAAGAGTCAAAGAGGAAGGAGGAGTGATTAACATTAACGGAATTTAACCGGCAAAAAGATTTAAGAGTAGAAATTGAACTCCAAAGGCCTCGAAAGAAAACAGAACACCTAGGGGGAGGTCTGTCATTCCAGAGATTTAAAGACCCATATTTTAGATGAACAATATCCACCCAAATAGCAGAATCACAATTAAGATACTTAAATACATTCTTAGCCATCAAAGATGCTTCGAAATTAGAAGATTTTTTATTACAAAGCCCCCCTCAGGTTTAGAGATAGTTAGATCATCCCAGGCAACATCATGGATACCTTTTCGATTGCTATCTTTGTGCCAGAAAAAATTCCTAGCTATTTTAGAAATATTGTATAAAACCGGATTAGGAATCGAGTAAACAGAAAGATATTAAACAGGTTGAGAGAGGATAGAAGAGTTTATGAGAATAGTTTTTGCTGCTGGAGAAAGATTGGAGGCTTTCCAAGAAGAGCACATACGTTGAATCTTATTGATCATTGGATCAAAAGAAGCTATCTCAAGCTTCTTGGGGGTAATTAAAACTCCAAGGTAGGTAAAAGGGAAAGTTGCAATTTTGAAGTTCAAGATGTTAGAAATACTTTTAGCAACAAATTTGTTGAACCAAGATGGAAAATAAATGGCTAATTTATTGATATTGGGAGCTTGGCCAGTTAACATACCATAAATCTAAGGACAGAAGTTGATATTTCTGGCAGTGTGACGGGTGGCATGGGTGATCAAAATAAGGTCATCCGCGTACATGAGGTGATTGAAATTGTTTTGGAGACCATTATGGAAACCAGGGAATCATATTTTGTCTAAGACCAAAATTAAACATAGAAGTTAAAATTTGTGAAACCAAAATAAAGAGATAGGAAGAAATAGGATCACCTTGCCCGATTCCTCTGGAGGAGGTAAACCAAGAGGTGGGTTGACCATTAACAAGAATTGAAAAAGAGCTCGAAGAAATACAAGTTTTGAGCCTAGAAGTCCAAAGCCTAGGGAAATTCATTACGGATAAGATAGCAAGAATTGCACTCCAGTTGACAGAGTCATATACTTTCTCTATATCTATTTTTAGCAACATCCTAGAGGGGCCATTAATGTCATTTTCCAAAGTGTGAACTACTTCTTGGATTGCAATAATATTGTCAAAGGAACACCGATCGGAGACAAAGCCGGCCTGCTCAATACTAATAAGTCTAGGAAGAACAAGTTTAAGACGGTTTGCGGAATTTTGGAAATTACTTTAAAGCAAACATTGCAAAGTGAGATTGGACAAAAATCTGAGATTAGCTTAGGGTTATTAGTTTTTGGAATCAAAGCAATAAAAGTTTTACCCCAAGTCTTAGGAAGAACGAGAATCTTGAAAGAAAAATTGAATAGCTTCACACAACCGATTTCCAATCACGGAGTCGAGAAAAAGCGGAAGAATTCAACATTAAACCTGTCCGGACCTAGACTTTTGCCGAAAGGCGAGATCCAAAATAGTAAGATAAACCTCTTCCTTAGGAACCTCCCGAATTAACTGTACACCCTCCGAGATCACTTAATCTCGGCAAATCATTTGGCAAGGCATTCAAAATAAAATCCATATCATAATCAGTTTGACATTTCCAGAGATTAGTATAGTAATAAACAAAAGCTTGCCGAATTTCCTCCGACTCGAAAAACATGTTACCATTTAAATCCGTGATTTGGGATATTGAATTAAAATGGTTACGAATCCGAGCGAGAATTGTGAAAAAATTTCGTATTTTGATCTCCACTAGAAACCCATTGCAAATGAAATCTACTGGGCCCACTTAGTGGCGATCCGACGTTGAAGAGTAGAAAACCTCGAATACAAATTCATAAGATTATAATGATGGTCATCTCGTATAGTTGTTAGAAATTTCCAAAGAGGTGATTTCATTTTCGGTGTTAAGTAGATCATTTTCAATGGAATTTAAACCGGGGAGGAGTGCCGGGCTTTTAAATAAAAATGGGACCGAGAAAGAAGGTGAGAAACCACATGGAGGGGATTGCCATGCGGAATGAAATCCTAGGCCGTATGAATAGCCTTATGACAATCAAGAAAATCCAACCAATAGTTTTCAAAGCGGAAAATATTTTTAGTAGAGCGAGAATACCTATGTATAGTAAGCAAAAGGGGGGTATGATCGGAAAAAATGCGCGAAGAGAAGTAAGCGAGGTAATAGGCAAAAATTGAATTCCAATTTAAATTCGCAAGACAGTGATCAAGACGAGGCCATCGACAAGATAAGCCACGCTAGTTGTTACACCAAGTATAGTTAGGACCAGAGAAATGTAAATCCAACAAGTTATTCTCATTAATAAAATCCAAGAAAAAATGAGCTTTGCGAGAATAATACGAATACGAACCTCCCTTGCATTCCTCACGAGCGACTATAGCGTTGAAGTCACCCACAAGTAACCAAGGGAGATTTAGAGAAGAGAGTTTTGAAAGCTCTTGCCAAAGATGACATTGAGAAGAAAGCTGCGAGGAACTATAAACGACTGAAATGATCATAGTTGAAATATGATCAGGAGTGATAATAAGATGTAACACTCAACGGGAGACAGCGATAGGAGTTACCCGGCCAAGACGATTGTTCCAAGCGACAAGAATACCTCCCGAAAAACCATCAGCTAGGATTGCAGCCCACCCCCAAGATTTAGGAAGTTTTCTGCAAAGCGGTCAACCCGCTCTGTGTTTACTCGAGTTTCGACTAGACGAGATGAGCATCAACTTATACTTTTTGATTAAATGAATGATCCGAGTTGAGGTATCCCGCGACGAGATCCCCTGCAGTTCCAACAAATAAATTTAGCTTGAATCATGGAAAACTAAAAAAGAAATAGAAACGGGAAGGGACTTCCAAGATGAGAAATAACGAGATAACACTACGGGGAGAGAAGGAGAAGAAACGAGTTAACCGCATGACGGTTCCTACTCAACCCTTCCCTTCTTTTGAGAAGCGATCTCTACTTGATGACTTTTTCGTATCAAGGCCTCACGACGGGCTCCATCTTGAAATTGATCCGGGGTCATGAAGTCATCAACCTCATCATCTTGTTCCATCTCTTCCTCACTTATGTCAAAGTAGTCTTCACCATCATCCGAATCACCCCCAAATAGAGGGACTGAAAGGGCTTTGGAGACATGATCAACAGCCATCCCATGATCATCAGGGGGCTCACCGGGATTGGGGTTTGTGCTAACCGAGGACGAGGTGCGCAGAACCGGTGGTGGTGATCTCGATCGGCTCAACAAAGGGACCTTACCTTTTCCATCCGTATGAGAGACAGCTGCTTGGGAAGATGGGTTATCAGGTTGCGTATACGAAAAGCCTTGATGAGAGCCGTTGGGTTTACGATGATGGAGAGAAAGGTGAGTCTCTGGACATTCAACGGTCGGATCCATTACGGGATCAGGGTTTTGACTCTGTTGCAAGGGATTATGATGATATTGGGCAATGCCATTCCGAGGAGGACACAATCCCCCTCTGCCACGATTTCCAAATCCTCCATGTATGGCAGAGTTGAGATCTGTATGACTTGCCTGACTGCTGGGCTCCTCGGCTGCTGGGTCAGCAGTCACTTGGCTGGCACGAGCGCCAGCCCCGGGACAGCCACCGCGACCACGACGGCGGGGCATCAACATGAAAGATCCAAAGTCGTTTTCTGTCATTTTAGGGAGGGAAATTTCCGTCATGGGTGCGTCTGAGCAACGAGGACCCATTTCCACATCCTTACCACTAGGGTCCGTACTTTGACCGATGTCAACCGTCGGCACCCGAGATTCTCGAGAGGGTGGAACGTCTCGCCCATTTCCGGTCACCTTCGGGCGAGGACAAGAATTGGTCCCATGTTCGACTAATCCATAGGAGTAACAGAAAGTTGGCAACTTCTCATAAAGAACAACTATAAATGATTTATTTTCTATATCACCAATCCAAAACCTTTACAAAGGGGTTTGGATAGATCAATCTCAATACAAACTCTAGCAAACTTTGTACGAGTTAAAGTCAGTGTGAGGTCATCTACCTTAAGTAATCTTCCCATAGGCGCTGTAATGGTCTCAAGTGAATCTCCATCCCAGAAATCCACCGGCAAGTTGTAGAGCTGGACCCAGATGGCAGCTGTGTTAAGCTTGGCGAAAATTGGTTCAAAGAACGGCTTCCACGGTGACAATTGTAGAATCAAACCATTAATGGACCAAGGACCCTCCATGAGGAGATGCTGCATCACATCATGAGAGCTACATTGAATTAGAAGAAAACCATTAGGGAGATCATAAATTTGTACCTCCCCGATTTCCTTCCTTTTAGCCATTAAACTCATTTTCACTTCATTGAACGGAGGGGGTTTTCGGAAGAATTTCCCATACAAGGAGTTACGGAAACGCATGCGGGCACGGATCATTACATCTTCATCCGGACGAACGAACCGGGATGTGGTTTCCTTAAGTTTGCCGAGAAGCCGAGGATTGTAAAGAGGTGAGTCCTCCATAGTACGGGCTAAGTTTGAAGCTATTTGGGCCCATGAGCGAACCGGCAGTTTGGGTTGTGGGGAGGGGGAACTTGGCAAGTGGGGAAGGGAAAGTAGAGAAACAGAGTGTGAAAACAGGGAAAACGGGAGAATGGGAGGAGAATATTCCCCAGCCAAAGATTACTGCCTGCGTTTGTTAGGCAAGCTCATTTAACCATTGCAAGCTCCTATGAGACGAGTCAATCCCTAATAAGCTTATCAAAGTTGGTCAAACTCACCCTAACAAGCTCATTAAAGTAGAACAAACACACAGGCTCTCTTATGGCTACGTGCACTCAGCCTGGCAGGCAACAGTGAGCCCGTTGGGAGCATTATTAAAAAAACAGCTTGAAATTGTTTAAAATGGTAAATTTACAAAATTAAATACAATTAAAATATATTTAAAAAAGAAGAATTTATTGAACACTAAAAAATAACTTTTGGAGGATTAGAGGTCCTTTTAAAGTGGGATTTATTATATTTTTATGTTCACATGTCTTTGAGAAAAAATTTTATATTTGGAGAAAAAATTTATTGATTTTAATTTTAGTTTCTCAAATTTATTTATTAAAAACAAAAATATGTTACCTATAGTAATTTACAGGTCTTCTTGAAATATACCCACATAAAATCTCTCAGTTCTTAAATAGCTATGTCTGATTGTAATTAGTTATCTTTTGTTAGGGAAAAAAATTAATATTATATATAATTTATATTTTACATATTTAGTGTTTACATATTTTTTTATATGATGAGTTATAGCCTTATAGCCATCAACAAACAAATCTATAATTTAAAAATATATTCATATATATAATTATTATAATTGGATACTTAAATTGAACATTGAATAATTAAGTGGGGGAGAAGCTATTTTTTCTAAAATAATTCAATAATTAAATGTAATAACCTATGGTTAATAATCTTAAACTTTCGGTATATATATGTATATATAATTTTGTATTTTATAAAAATGAATTATACATTAAAAATACTAGTTTTCGGAATTCTCCTCTTGTTATTGCTTTTAGGCTAAAGTACACGGCTTTTTTTGGGGGGGTTTTGTTTTAGGAATAAAAAAAACAAATCACCATAATATACTATTTTTACATTTAAACTTAGAGTGGTGTGGAATTGGCGCACGAGAGAGAAATTAGATTATGCAACTTGATTCATGAAAGAGAGATTTCTGATTTTTTTTTATTACAAAAAGAAGTTATGAATCCTTCGGGTCTCATATGCATAATGAAATCAAAAGGAAGGGGTTGGTGGGGACTTGACTCTCATACATTTAAGGTCGGTATTTTTTAATTAAAAAACATGCAAAGAACTGAAATTTTTACTAATATACTTGAAAATCAAAATAGTATGTAAACATAAAAAAGAAACTTGTTAGAGTTTAGATTCCATACTTGATTTTGATAAGGTGGCATGATGATATGGCATATGAAAACATGAAAGCATGGAGACAATCATTGGAGGAGTTATTTTAAGTAAATGCATCAACTTAGAGGACCTCTCTTGAAGTGTAAAAATGATTATGTGGAAAAAATTTAAATGAAGGTACAATTTATTTTTAACAAGTGAATCAATCATGGAGATCAATTATTTGAAGGCCAAGATTATTTGAAGCTTTATTTGGTGTGAAGCTTAATGAAGAACAAGCTAAGAAAGATAAGAGCAAACAAGCAAGATTTTGAAGGCCATATTTAGCAAGGTAATTTGAGAAAATTTGGAGGTATTTAAGTGCAGATCTATTTGAAGACATATGGAGAAGATTAAAGTCCAAGTTTAAATGAAAGAAGATCAAGTGTGGAAGAGTGTGAAGAATTAAACTTTGATGAATGAAAATCAAGTTTGAAAAAATAATTTGAAGATCTTTCAAGACTATTTTTTTGGTGAGATGGAGATAAGCCATATAGGGCGCAACGCGACAGTATTATTAATATGAAATAAGGAGGCAAGTTAGTTCTTGGTAGGTTAAGATTGGGAGGATTTAACTGTATCGACTTGGACTAGCACAATTGGAAGGATTTGGGCGTTGCAAGGGTGCGTTGCAATGAGAGCTACAATTCGGTTAGGATTAGCAATCGAGCCACATTATAAGTTTAGTCGCAATTGAAAGTGCAACGTCCAAGTTTAGAAGGTGTTGAAGTTAGGAAGCCGAGGAGATTCTAAAAGAAGTTTACGCTATATTTGGGACATGGTGACATCTATATAAGAGACCCTACTCGAGATTTAGGATGAGCAACCAGGATAAGATAGTGGACATCGGGTAATCCGAAGAGTGTTATTGTATTCTTTATGAGAATGAATGAGAGTGTTGAAATCATGTTTTTTATCCGCTTTTAGTGGATTTTTATCTCCGAATTACCTCCCAACGTAGGTAAGTGCTTCGCTGAACTAGATTACCAATTTCGTGTGGCTCATTCTCTTGATTGTTTGGTTTGTTGTGTGTGCTATTACATGAAAGTTTTAGTGATTATTAACCCACAACACCCCACCAAAACTGATAAAAACATTAAAGACATCAAAGTCAATTAGCTTATATTATATCTCTCCAAATGGCCTTTTGGGCTAGCCATTAATTTTATAAAAGGTTGTTTCTACTCTACTTAATTTGGATCTCTTCCAGCAATTGGCTTGGTACTAATTGTGCCAGAGACTCACTCCCTCTCACTTATTTGGGCATTCCAATATTTGGTCAATATCTTGGTAGACAAGATTAGATGAAGCTGATCTTAGCTATCAAAGCAAAAGTCTCTTCTTAGAAACAAATTATTTGTCTTTTGCAGAGCATCTCACCTTTTTGAAGTCCATGTTCTCTAATATTCCAATTTATTGGATATCATTTTTCAAGTTATTGACATGAGTTATTAAGAAAATTGATAAGGTCTACCGAGACTTCATTTGAAGAGACTCAAAATTGGGGTTCGGGATAGGCTAATGGCCTAATAACATCTCTTCAAGCCTCGTGACGATGAGGATTGGGGCATCTCTGACCTCAAAGATTTTAGTAATGCATTGTAAGTAAATAGTGATGGAAGATTTGCACTAGTCAGAAAGGATGTTGGTTTAGGATCATCTAATTCAATTTTCCTAATTATGATCCTCCCTAGCATTTATTCACTCACCACCAAGGAAAATTTTTTTTTCCCCAATCTACCCGCTTTTCAATAATGTGTTGTCCCAATTATAAAGAGGGGGCCCTCGCCCCCCCCTGCCCCCCGCCCCTGCCCTACCCCGCTTTTTGTTTTTTTTAACATTCTTAATACCAAAACTGCTCCGCGTTTTTTCACTCACCCCGCACCGCCCAACCCGGCCCGTTTTTACTAAAATTGCTATAAAAAAATAAAAAATTACATAGTCCAATATTAATTAATGGTTTTTTTATTAAACCCCTTATAATATATACTATTTATTAATAAGTTAAAATTAAAGTAAATAATATTTGTGAAGTACTATATTTTGTAATTAAATCATTAATACATAAGCTTAATCATGATACACAACTATCATAATTAAGTGAATATAATCTTATTTATTTTGATTTATAAATTGAAAAAAATTAAAATTATATGTATATATTAATATATAGGGGTATATATGCAAATTTTTAACGGGCGGGGGGCGGGGCGGGACGGAGCAGGGTAAAACCGAAACCGCCCCACCTCGCCCTGTTTCCCGATTTTCAACAAAAAAAGCTGTCATGTTAGGGGGCGGATCGGGTCGGAAACCACGGGATTGGTCGGGTTTTGCCATCCCTAGATGTCATTTTAAGAACAATTTCCCGAAAATGGCTTATTCGTGGACAACTAACCTTGTTCAATATGTTGACATGGAACAACAAAATCCTTATTATGGTAACTTGGCCAAAGGGTTTGAAAGAGCCTTCTTACGTTCACATGTGTCTTTTGCTATAGTGTTTATGGAAAACCACTAATCATCTTTTCTTGAGGTGTGAGTTTGTCGCTTGCATTTGGAATTATTTTACTCATATTCTTGGGCTAGTGACCTTTCCTCAGTCTATATAGATCCATGGACCTTGGCTTGCTAACTTGGAGTTTCAACATCACAATACCTAGGGCCTACTTACGAGAGCTATTCTTTGGAATATTTGATTGAAAAAGAATTACAATATTTTTTTCTTCCCACTATTTCGATTATTATTAAAATTGCTTATATATTCGTTTCTAGGTTTTCTATATCCTAGAATTTGGAGAGGTTTTCACCGATGATTTGGTTTCCACTATCAGGTGCTTCTTTGACTTCCTGTATACCCTTTCTAGCACTAAGGAGAGAGCCCACACAACTATTGATAGCTCACACCCCATCCCAAATAGAGTAAATGAGTTCATTTGTTGTTATAGAGATTAAAACCTTGAACACTGCATAGACTTCACCTCCAATATCTCTTTCTTCCTCTTTCATTCTTAGTTTGTGTTATAGTTCGTAGGGATATCTCTCTTTCACTTTAAGTGACGTTCCCTTTGTTCATTTCATTCTCATCCTTTTAATGCATCGTTTTGGTTTTATATATAATAAATTTGTGTTTATCCATGAAAAGAAATTATATACAAATCTAATAAACCTTTTTTTTCAATTATTATAGAGCTAAATAGTTCGGAACGGCTTATTTTTGGCTTCATCTAAAGACTGCAATGAGTTTAATTATATTTAATATATATAATATTCAATTTGCTGATATTTGTACCAAAAACTTTAGCGGGGTCAATTTAGCTAAAGTGTATTGTGGATATATAAAACTATAAGAAAAATTATGGACAAGAACAACATATATAATATTTTTCTTTAGTTTTATAGGAAAGCGAAGAAGATATTCTCACTTTTTTTTTGCTTTTATTTGCATTTTTTTAAAATTGTTTAATCATTTAGTGGACTAAAAAAAAATATACACTAAAAAGATTTATAGCTCAGTAGTATTTAGTCTTATTTAAAAAGTGAAGCATTCAAAAGTCCGGAGTTCAAGGCTCATTGGAAGCAATAGTGGTAACATGTCATTAGTTATAGGTGCGGATTTACAACCTAAACCACTCATCCTTGGGTAAGGGCTCTTGGGCTAGATAATCAATTCCTGGCCCTTAGGCATGGGCCCCGATGTGTATGATGCATGTCGCTATAAAAAATATTACAATTATGTACATGTGATAACCTAACAAAATTGATGTAGGTCCTTTTTCCCCTCCCCCCTTCCCTCCTTCACTACATTGCCCCAGCCTTCTTTTTCTAAATCTAAACCTCATCCATCACTTTCCTTCCCCTTGGTCGACTTTTTTTATCATCTATGAATCGTATGGCGTTAAGTATATATACTGTTTATGCTTTATTCATTGGATCACGGTACTATAGAGCACTATTTATTTACTGTTCACTTGTCCTAGTGGGGGTTCCTTGTAGGAAGATTGTTGTACATATCTCCTATCTTCAAGTGTTGTATAGTAATGAGAAATTACTATTGTGGAGTTATGGTTCCCAATATATTATCTTAGGCGCATATGGATTTGCCTCTCTCACAGATGAATTTTTGGAGGGTTGATCAGTCACTGTAACTGATATATCTCCATATTTTTTTATTGTTTTGAAGATGCTTGTTGTTTTTGTCAAAATATATGTATGTGTGTATATATATATATATATATATATATATATATATATATATATGTGATTTTGACATAAATATCATATGCACCTTTTATAACTTAAAATAAGAGGACAAGTACTCAGCAAAAGGTGGATAGATCAATTTATTACACTTATTTCTCTCTACAAATATATGGATAAAAAACATTCTATTAAGAATAAATATATAATATATTTCTTTCTCATTTGGCACCGATTTGCTAAAATTTGTAACCCATTTTATTTGCGAGTATCTACCGTTAGGTGTATACATGCCTTGTATTTATATACATATATACCTTTGTATTTATATACATGTATACTTTTACTTATACGTATCTCTTCTCTCTATATGTACACCAATCTTTCTCAATACAATCAAGTTGTTCTTTCTCTCTTCTCCTCTCTCTCTATCATGGTATCGGACTAGACTAGGTTACTCCGTTCAAGGGCCTTTTCTTCCTTCCCCCGTCGCGCTTCTAGAGCTGCATGCCGCCTACCTTACTTCCGCTTCTAGCGCTTGCCGCTTCTCTTTCGTCTTCGCGCTTTCGCCGCCGGGTTCGTCTTCTTTGCTTCTTCTCGAGTTGCTCGCCCGTGGGATGGATTTCCCCCTAGTTCATATACCCTTACCAAACCTTCCCCTCAACAAAATGTTATGGAGAAGTTAGGGTGGTAGGTCCCTATCTAACATGGTATCGAGCCTATGTATCCGGGATGTGCTATGGCTAGGACCTTGGGTGCCACATCCGCTGTGGGCCTAGGGGGCATGTTAGGGACGCAAAGTGGCTCAGGACCATAGTCCCACATCGCCTATGGGAAATCCATCCCACAGGGGGGCAGTGCCCAGCTTCTGCACGCTCCCTCTGTATAGTCTTTAGAAGAGGCCTTTGCTTTTGTTTGTGCTAAGGAGATCCGTCTTCAGACTTCCTTAACAGGGGGGCAGTGCACTCGCTGTCTCTTGCCCTACTTCTGCATCTCAGGTGTCTTCTCTCTGTCCACCGGCACCGCTTGTTTCCTCTCGACCTCCTCCACGGTCAAAGAAGACCGTGACTTGTTACTACTGTGGTATTGTGGGCCATCTTGCACGTGACTATCGGAAGAAACATCGTGGACTTCCGCGTGTCTCTTTCATTGGTACTTCTTCACAGGCTCCTGCTCTTCTTCCCACCCCGCAGTATCCCCAGTTGCATTCTGTACAGGCCCTTCCGGCCCCTATCTCTCCCACAGATCAGCAGATCTTGGCGATGTTTCGGCAGTTCCAGCAGTCTCATCTGACTGAGTCCTCTACTGGTCATGCCCGCTCTGCTCAGGGTGCTCCACCTACTCCAAGTAGTTCCTGCCCACTTTGGCTTCTTGACTCTGGTGCTTCATTTCATATGACTCATGATGCCACTAATCTTCATAAATCCTGCCCCTCTCCTCTTGCCGCCCGCGTGCGTATTGCTGATGGCACACTGCTTCCTGTTTCTTCTACTGGTCATCTTTCTTCTAATACTTTCACCGTACCTTCTGTCTCTTATATTCCTCATCTATCCATGAATCTTATGTCAGTTAGTCAGATTACTGATTATGATTGTCAGGTTATATTTGATCGTACCTCCTGTCGTGTGCAGGATCACAGTGGAGCGGTGATTGGAGCTGGCCGCCGCCATAGTGGAGTATATGCGTTGGACTCCCTTCATCTTCCTGTTTCTGTTGGACAGGTACCCCACTGTCACGCTGCTATTATTTCCCATCATATGTGGCATTCTCGTCTTGGTCATTTGTGTCCTTCTCGTTTGTCCTCTCTTGTTCATCATGGTGTTCAAGGAGCTGTCTCTCCTCCTTCTGATGTGATTTGTATTGGCTGTAAGCTCGGTAAACAGCTACAGCGTCCTTATCCTTTAAGTATGTCTCAAACTACTGCTCCTTTTGAAATTATTCATTCTGATGTTTGGGGTCCTGCCCCATTTGTATCTAAAGGGGGCAATCGTTATTATGTTATTTTTATAGATGACTACACTCATTTTACTCGGCTTTATTTTATGCATCATCGTACTCAATTATTATCTATCTATCGCTCTTTCACTACCATGATACATACCCAATTCTCTCGCCTCTATCAAAACCTTTCGGTCGATTCGGCGGTGAATACACTTCTCAAGCCTTTCGTACCTTCTTATCTTCCGAGGGCACCTTGCCTCGGTTATCTTGTCCCGGGGCTCATCCTCGAATGGGGTTGCTGAGCGCAAGCATCGTCACATCCTAGAAACGGCCCGTGCTTTAATGCTTGATGCTTTTCTTCCTCCTCATTTCTCGGGCGGATGCAATCAATACTGCTTGTTTATCTTATTAACTTACAACCCTCTTCTCATCTTCGACATCGTAGCCCCGGGTGAATGCCTCGTATGGCACACCTGCGCCGCTATGATCACCTTCGTGTTTTTGGTTGTCGTTGCTTTGTCTTGCTCTCACCTAGGGAGCGCAGACCAAACTTCTTGCCCGGTCAGTCCCTTGTGTTTTCCTAGGATATAGTCTTGAACATAAAAGATATCGTTGTTATGATCCTTGTCACTCGTCGTATCCGTATATCTCGTGATGTCACCTTTGATGAATCCACACCTTTCTATCCTTCTTCTTCTTATTCTTCTTCCACCGAGTCTTCTTCTCCCAATGTGACCTGTCTTTTTCTTTTTCCTACTTATTCTACTGGATGATCCTTCCTTAGGACCTTCTTCTTCTCCTATCTCTCCTTCTCCGAGATATTATCTCACATTCCTCTATTGTTTCCTCTCCTTTATCTATTGATTCTTCCTCCCTCCCTCCCGTTCATCCACCTATCCATATTACTTATCAACAAAGGGAACCTGCAGCATCTCTCCCTCGGCCGGCCTCCTCTAGCATCACTCCCTACTTCGATCCGGTATCCGAGGTACCATCTCATACTTATTCTTTACGTGATCGTTCATCTTTACTTCCTCCTCACCGTTATGCCTCTGCTAGCACCCGGTGTTTCAAATGTCATTGAACCGGGAACTTACAGGGAGGCGGTTAAGTCACTGAGTGGCGGCATGCCATGGCGAGAGGAACTTGATGCCCTATCTCGAGACTCATACATGGGATCTAGTTCCTCTCCCTTCTCATGCTTTGTTCCCATCACATGCCGCTAGATTTACATTGTGAAAACCCGTTCGATGGGTCTCTTGAGCGCTACAAAGCGCGTTTGGTTGCTCGTGGTTTTCGGCAGGAGCACGGTCGTGATTATGAGGGAGACCTTTGCTCCAAGTGAGCTCATATGCACACCTGTCCGCACTTTGATCGTCGTAGCCTGCTACTCGTGGATGGACTCTTCATCGGCTTGATGTGAAGAATGCTTTTCTTCACGGGGACTTAAAGGAGGAGGTTTATATGACTCCTCCTCCTCGGTCTTCAGTGCCTCAGGGGTCGGTTTGTCGTCTACGTCGCGCTCTTTATGATCTCAAACAAGCTCCACGAGCCTGGTTTGAGAAGTTCAAACTGATTATTGAGATTGCTTGGTTTCACCGCTAGCATTCATGACCCAGCAGTATTTTTCACGCCTCCTCTCGCGGTCGTACCATTCTTCTTACGTATGTGGATGACATGATTCTTCCTTGGGGATGACTCTGCTCACATTACTTTTGTGAAGCGAAACTTCGAGACACCTTCTTGATGGTCGATCTAGGACCACTTCGTTATTTTTTGGGTATAGAGATCACTTCTCATTCTAATGGTTATCGACTCTCTCAGCGGCGCTACACTCTTGATCTTCTTGCTAGATCTGGTTTAGCTGATACCCGTACCACCGCTACACCGATGGAGCTACATTTACGGCTACGAGCTTCGATGGTATTCCTCTATCGATCCATCACGCTATCGGCACTTGGTTGGCGAGTCTAGTCTACCTAACTCGTCACTCGTTACGATATTTCTTATGTTGTTCACATCCTCGACCGGTTTGTTGCAGCCCCTACATCTGTTCATTATGCTCACCTTCTCCGGGTAATGCGATATCTTCGTGGGACCGCATCACGTGGTCTATTCTATTCTCGATTATCCACTTTTCAGCTGCAGGCATACTCGATGCTACTTGGGCCGATTCTCAGGATGATCGATCTTCGATTCTTGGTTCTTGTGTATTTCTTGGATCTTCTCTTGTTGTTTGGAAGACCAAGAAACGGGCGACTATTGCTAAGTCCGAAGTCTTGAAGGCGAGGTTTGTGCCTTGGCTTCCACTTTGTTCGGGAGATACTCCGCTTCGTTCTATTGTTCGGGATTTTGGTGTCATGCTCCGGACCCCGGTCCCATTCACTGTGACGAACTTGGTGCGCTTCGATTGTTCTTGATCCGGTCAAGCATGAGCCGACCAAACACATCGGTGTGGATGCTCACTTCACCCGGTGTCATGTTCGCACTCGACCGTATCACTTCATTATCTTCCCACTGAGGTTCAGGTGGCTAATTTCTTCACCAAGCCACAGACGCGTGATCAGCATCTCTTTTTGCTATCTAAACTCAAGACATACGATCCGTCTTGAGTTTGAGGGGGGTGTTAGGTGTATACATGCCTTGTATTTATATACATATATACCTTGTATTTATATACATGTATACTTTTACTTATACGTATCTCTTCTCTCTATATGTACACCAATCTTTCTCAATACAATCAAGTTGTTCTTTCTCTCTTCTCCTCTCTCTCTATCATCTACAAACACAGAGATAAAAACGCAAAAGCTGAAAGAAACGACTACCGCCATAAAGAAAAGCCTAGAGATTATTGATTCTAGGAGCAGTAAACCTAGTAACCCATGAGCATAGCAGTTTAGAGCCGGCAAATTTGTTTGTGTTAGCACTTTTTAAGCTCTACTAGGGTTTCTTTCTCCCAGGAAGAGCCTATCTTTTCATGTTGAATGGGTTTTGTTGATCCACTGCCAGTAAATATTGTTATGCATTCATATTCGATTCTTGTGGACTATTGTTCTAATAAATTTGACATTTATTTTTTCAAAATAAATACATAAATAAATAAATAAAAATAATAAAAACATACTGTATCCAATTAAATATAAGTGAACAAAGAAAAACAAAGTCCTTTTTTTTCTCTTCTTACATCATTCTTCACGTTTCTTTAGTTTGAAGTATGAAGAATATTAATCAAAGCCCTTCCTTAAATTCTCCTTTTTATATGACACTCAATTCATCAATATATATGTCAAAATAACTCCGGATTGGTTGAGTCTATTGAACATTCTCAAAGACATAGAATTAAGTACTATGAACCAGTAGTTAGAGAGAATCGACCCATAAATCAAAGCGGAAAAAATTGAAACCAATTGATGGCTTATAAAATAATTAAGGCACCACCTCAAAAGTTAATAACATTCAATATTTCATCACCAACTTGAGAACTAAGCAAGGGATAGAATCAAGTTGGAGTATGACCCTCCTCCATATCATGCATGTCTCAAAAATCTAAAGTAGTGCCCAGTGACAACACAATTAAAGCAAAAAAAAAAAGAGAAACTTCAATTTGGCTTCTTGTGTTTTTAATATTGATCTGATCATTGTTGCATTGATGAACATGAGATTGAACAAGAAGTGATTACAAAGTACAAGAGAACTCAGACAGCATATGGTCATGTGTTGAGTACTATGTACACTCTCATCTTTTCGAAAAGGTGAATAATTCCAGGAGAAGGAAGTGAAGGATGTAGTCAATAAAAGAAAGAAGTGAATGAGAGAACAAAGAATCCACATGTATTACAGAGATTGGTTAGCTATCAAGCTATCTCCTTATGGAATCACTTGCAATCCAAGTCTTTGTGGAATTAATGTTTTCGGTTATTCAATGTGTTAGTCAGTCGTTCTAATTTAATTTGACTTCTTTGGCATTTTGTTACATTTCTTCTTGTTTAATGTCTTATAAATGTTACAAATGATTAGAAAAGTAAAAGTCTAAATGGATCTTAGATAAATCATTCAAACAATAGAATAAGATAAATTTCTTTGCCTCTAATTATCAGGTTGTCTACCTAACATAAAGATATAAACATGTATAGTTTTCTAAATTTCTGAAGTCTTCTTTGTCATGTCCAAATCTTTCAGATATTTAAGTAAATTAAGATACTTGCTGATCATCCCTTTCTCTCTGGAAAGATGCTAAGTGTACTTTTTTCTCTTCCACCCATCTAAGCTTTTAATTATAATACAACATAACAATAGCTATGACACTCATGATAAAGAAAAAAAGTTAAGATTATCTGAATTTATATAATTTCAAGGGAATATAAGAAATCAAAAGTGGTCATCAATCCACATGCAGTGAGTTCCTTTGATGAGAAAAGATCATCTTGAAGCTTGCCTACAGATGGTCCCATCTATCCATTCCTCTTTTATATACTTCAAGAATTAAGCCATTAGTGTTCATCATTGAATCCCATGGCTAATCTCATGCTATTCCTCCTCCTCATTTCAACCTCTCAATTTCTCCATGCAGCATCAAACAATACTCCAGAGGTATACATACAGTTAACAATGGTTCTGATTTCAGAGTTGCATAAAATTTTCAGAGCTGACACAAAAGTTGTATTTATCAGCCTTATGTTGTCTATATGGGAAGCGTCAATAACGAGAAGGATATATCACATTTACAAATGCTATCCACCATAATTCCAAGGTGATATTAACTACTCTGTATATTTTTGTCATCCAGAAACATACATAAGTTTGTTTGTTCTCACTATTTTGATTTTGTTTTGTAGGGAGGAAAAGGAAAGAGTGTCGCTGATCCACAGTTATAGCAATGCATTCAAAGGATTCTCTGCTATGCTAACTGAAGAAGAAGCTGCTCAATTATCTGGTAAGAATTCATTCTTTTTACCAAGATTAAAAATAGGATATGGAGTAATGTTAGTTTCATTAGCATCACAACAATAACTGCAAGCAGGGGAAGATGGAGTAGTATCAGTATTCCGTGACAGAAACCTTCAACTTCATACAACACGTTCTTGGGATTTCATAGAGGCAGAATTTGGCATTGGCTCAAAGAAATTTTACCCAAGATATGCCAGCGATGTAATTATTGGCCTTGTTGATACTGGTAATTCTCTTTGCATTTACAATGCTTGATTCCCTCATCATTAGATTAGTTTGAACTTGTTAGCAACATCATATCTTTTCCTGCAGGTATATGGCCAGAATCTCCTAGTTTTGATGATACAGGGATGAGTGAAATCCCTTCAAAATGGAAAGGAGTTTGCATGGAAGGAATTGATTTCAAGAAATCAAACTGTAACAAGTAATTTCGTTAACAATAGTAAAAAAAAAAAAACAAAAATCACAACTACTTGCATTATTATTTCTGAATTTCACTAAATTCATGCAGAAAGCTGATAGGAGCCAGATACTATGGCAATCAACCAAGCTCAGTTCACTTACCATCCAATGGCACAAGCACAACACCATCCCGGGGATCTCCGAGGGATGATGTAGGCCATGGAACACACACGGCATCAACAGCAGCCGGCACAATGGTCTTGAACACAAGTTATTACGGTCTTGCACATGGCGCAGCAAAAGGTGGTTCTCCGTCAAGTAGGCTTGCAATGTACAAGGCATGTTCTATAGGCGGTTGCGCTGGCTCAGCTGTGCTTAAGGCTATCGATGATGCAGTTAGTGATGGAGTCGATATAATATCGATTTCCGTTGGCATGAGTTCAATGTTCCAATCAGATTTCCTTAGCGATCCCATTGCCATTGGTGCATTCCATGCAAACCAGAAAGGTGTTTTGGTGGTGTGTTCTGGTGGAAACGATGGACCCGATCCTTATACTGTTATCAATGCAGCTCCTTGGATACTAACTGTTGCTGCATCCAGTATAGATAGGACTTTCCAATCTAGCATTGTTCTTGGCAATGGAAATGTTTTAAAGGTAAATAATGTTCATTTATTTTGTGAATTTTCTAAAAATATGTTTCTAATTCATGACTTATTTTCAGGGAATTGGCATCAACTTTTCTAATCTCACTCATTCTGCATCTTATCCCCTTGTATTTGGTGGAGATGCTGCTGCGCCAGATACACCAGCCTCTGAAGCAAGGTATCAACTTTATTATGAACACACAGAATTATGTTTTTTTCCTTACTCGCTAATACCGCCGACGAATCACAGCAATTGCTATCCGGGATCTTTAGATTCAAGAAAGACTGCAGGAAAGATAGTTGTGTGTGTAGACAGTGACCCATCAGTCACAAGGAAAGTAAAGAAATTAGTAGCTCAAGATGCTCAAACTGAAGGACTGATTTTGATTGATGAAGTGGAGAAAGGAGTTGCTTTCGATTCTGGCAGTTATCCATTCTCAGAAGTCGGGAACAAGGCCGGAGTTCAAATACTGAATTACATCAACTCTACCAAGTAAGTTGATAACACCGAACTGATATTTTCTGCACTGATTTTGAATTCCTCAATGCAATTACCACTTTTGATAATCAGAAATCCAGTGGCCACAATTCTTCCAACTGTGGATGTCAATGGGTACAAACCTGCACCAATTGTTGCATACTTCTCTGCTCGAGGTCCCGGAGGGCTCACTGAAGGCATTCTAAAGGTTAGTTGTATATATCTATAAATATATATAACAGTGAAACAAGTGAATCACGGTATCAGAGTGAGTAACAATAGTTTTCTGCTGAACATTTTCTTTGACAGCCTGATGTCATGGCTCCTGGAGTAAGCATTCTTGCAGCATCAATCCCATCGAAAGATATCGTAACAGTTCCAGATGGGAAAAAACCATCAAACTTTGCAATTAAATCAGGAACTTCAATGGCATGTCCTCATGTTGCTGGTGCTGCTGCATTCATTCGATCATCACATCGAAGATGGTCTCCTTCCATTATCCGATCAGCAATAATGACGACTGGTAACAAACGCATAAAGTTCAAGCATACAGTCTCAAACTCTTTCAATATATAAATTGATCAATCTGTTTATTTTTTTCTTGTGAAGCCACAACATCGAATAACCTCGGAAAACCACTGACAAACAGCTCAGGAGGCAATGCTAATCTCCATGAGACCGGCGCTGGAGAAATAAGTCCAGTGAGAGCTGTGAGGCCAGGCTTAATCTTCGAAACCACAACAGAGGATTACTTAAACTTTCTTTGCTACTATGGATACAAAGAACAAGTCATTGGTGCCATGGCAGGCACGAAATTCAGCTGCCCAAGGAACTCATCACCAGAACTTATCTCTAATATCAACTACCCTTCAATCTCCGTTTCTAAGGTTGATGGCACTCAGAACAAAGTCAGTGTTACTAGGACTGTGACCAATGTTGGTCCTGGGAACTCTACTTACAGTGTGACTGTGGAAGCACCAAGTGGGTTCCTTGTCAAAGTTTCGCCAGAGAAACTGGTTTTTAGTAAGAGATGGATGAAGGCAAGCTATGAAGTTAGCTTTGATGTTAAGGGTGCTAAGAAAGGATATGGATTTGGATCATTGGTATGGTCTGATGGTTCTCACATTGTTAGATCTGTTTTTGCTGTGAATGTTTTGTAGTTTGATTTTTCTTTTTCTTTTTCCCCCTTCTTTTCCTTTTCACTTTTGTTTTGTGTATTTTTACCCTGATTATTGGTGTTTAAATAGTTGTGTTACGTGTGCATTTCGGTCACTGGGTGACTGATTTTTTTCTTTTTATTTACTTCATGAAGGTGTGAGGAAGTGGACATACCACAACTTATTTTTTTAAGATATCTTTTATTTATATTTAAAAAAATTATTGTCAATTCAGTTATTTTTCCCTTTGGATGTATGTGAACAAGGTACCCATTGATTCGAACCCTCAACCACCATGTTGATGGGAGGCATCAATTTGATGACTATTTTTTCTTCTCCTATTGATAGTAAGATTATAATTGGAATAACATAGCGATAGAGATATATAAAATGTTTAAATAAAATTTATTTTTTAATTTTTTATTTTAAATAAATTATAATTTTAATGAAAATAAAATATAGGTAAAACACAACAACAAGCAAAAGGTCTATTACAAAAGAAACCAATAACTTACTGGAAGTGGACAAGATAATAACAATATGAAACAAAGTATGAATGACCCACGAGGTGACTCCTAGGATGAAACATCATTATTGAGTGCAGTGCATGGGTTCCCACAAACTCTAAACTATGCTTAATCGGAACACTCGAGTCTTCTAGCCTTTGTTTTTAGGATCCTAGAGTTGCAATCAGTTAAAACAGAAACAAGTGAATGATTTTTTCAAATAGTAGCATATGATGAGTGCAATTTGCCATTGAAAATTTGGTTATTTAGCTCAAAGTAAATGCTCCAAACAATGGCCCTAACTAGCAACTCCCAATTTCTCTTGATTGAGGTTAGATGAGAGTTCTTCAAGAATCCAACATATCACCCATAGAATGTGGATAACAGGCAGATCAAAGGGTATACTTGAAATGATCTCATACTTTCTTAGCTAAAGGGCAAAGGAGTAGATGATCCACTATTTCAATACTAGCATGATGGAGGACACATGTGGCAATCAACAATTTATTACACTATCAAAATACCAAGTTTTGGAGAGTGAGAATTCAGTTGCCCCAAATTAATTAGTTGAAGATATTTAATTTGAGGGGTCACATACCTCTCTCTATAATTGGACCCACTTAATAATATTGCCCATCACCAATCATAAGGTCGTAAAAAGATTTACTTGGAACATATTGTTAAATGTAAGACCCTGACATTTAAAGTCACTCCTACCCACATCAATTCCATTAATGAGGTCAAACAAAAGAAGTGAACCCACAAGAGAGGATGATAATAGGGGATGGTGTTCTCAATTATACACATTGGAGTCAAGAATTCCTTAAACTCTTAGGTCACAAGTTCATTGACAGGCACCAATGAACATAATGGTTCATCTAGAAGAGCATGGATGCACCACCAGTGTATACGTTAGTAATGCAAGCAGGGAAAGTTGGGAAGCTATAAAAGATCCTATTTGAAAAGAATGATATGTGCATGGGGATTTAATGGAACAAGTTCCCCGTGGGATCTAACTTGCTTGCCACACCAGGGAACACTAGATGATATCTTACACCACCATTTCCTAAGAAGAGCATTATTAAGTTTTTCAAGGCTAAGTATAATTAAGAATGATATCTTAATGTTTAGGTCTCTCTCCTTTTCCCCTCCATTTTAATAAATAAATAGTCATGAATCTTTGTTTCCTTCTAATTTTCGAGCGTTGCATGAAACGAGATCAAGAGGTAAAAAGGGAGACATCAAAATTTAAGGCGTTGATCATGGCGAGAGATATCTAGCTTTGCTTATTACATAATTCCCAATTTCTTCTTCCCATCTCTAATAGCTCTTTCAATGGTTTGTTGGATCTAGAAAAGATCAATCACAGCACAACAAATAGGTTCACGTCTTCATGGTCTTGGCATTGGCTCCTTGCCTATGATTGGAATGCTATCTCAACATTCTTAGGTAGCCCCTTGTCATTACCGTTGTTTACCATAATGAATACAATGGCAGGGTTTGTCTTAATTCTCTACATCATAGTCCCAATCAAATATTGGTCCAATGTCTTTGAGGCAAAGAGACTTCTCATCTTCTCTTCCGATGTTTTTAATTATGATGGCCAAAACTACAATGTGTCTTGTGTTCATAATCCTATAACCAATCAACTTGATGTTGAGGCCTATAACAACTACTCAAAACTCTATCAGAGCATAACTCATGTTCTCAAATTAGAGTTTGGATTTTTGCTACTGCGGTTGCAATTCTCTCACTCATGCTGCCTTACTCTCTGGAAGGTAATCTCCAATCAAACTCATTTAATATGGAGTGAGGTAGCCATGTCTCTGCTGTATATATTTAGTTTTTTGTTTTTACTTATGACAGATTACTATGGTAGCAATTTGCATACAAAAATGAGGAAAGAGATGTGCACAATCATCTAATGAGAAAGGTATAATACCTTAATCAGTCCCTCTACTTTCCTCACTCTACTCTTTTAGTCCCTATACTCCAATTTAATCCTAAACGTCCCTCTACTTTTTAATTTAGGTCAATCAAATCCAAGCCGAAAATGGCGTCACATATCCGTTTGTATTTCTTTCAAAAAAACGGAGTAGAGAGACTAAAAGGGTAGAATGAGAAAAGTAGAAAGACTAATTAGGGGTATTATGCCATAATATAATATTAAAAAAAATATACGTCAGACGAAACTAACGGGGTATGTGACGCCGTTTTTGGCTTAGACCTGATTGACCAAAATTAAAAAATCAAGGGATGTTCAGGATTAAATTGGAGTAGAGGGACTAAAAGGGTAGAGTGAGCAAAGTAAAGGAACTGATTAGGGTATTAGACCAATGACAAAATACAAAACTATTTCAATGTGGTGGTACTATTTTATGGTGGCAATATCCTTTGGGCTAGGATTTGCCATATGTGAAGGTTTTGTCAAAGAGTTCCAACTTCCACTCCGGGGGCTTTATTCGGCATGTGCTCTGCTTCTCATTTTCCTACCTTCAATTGGTGTCATCTTTTTAATCTCTGGCAATGTGATTATTACATTATTTTATTTCAAAATTTTAACTCTTCCTCAAAATATTTAGTCTTTCTAACATATGAGAAATATCAATTTCTTGGTAGATGGCAGCCTGTACAAAGTGCTAATGTGGCATTTATATCAATATTTTGGTATAATTTTCTAAATAATTTTTTAAACTTACTTTTTTAGCCTCTCTACTTTGCATGTAACACTTTAGTCCCTTTGTTTTTTAATTGAGCCATATCAGTCCTTTTTTTTAAGTTTAGAGTTTAGGTTTTAAGATTTTTATGGACTGACATGGCCCATTGTAATTTTAAGGTAAAATGACTAATTGGATAAATTTAGAAATATTGAAGAAGTATTCAGGGAATTACACTTAATATTTTAAAAGCTATTAATGCCATGTAAGAGGACGGAAAAATAGATGACCATCGGGGAGGGCGATATTTTCCGAGAGATGAAAATATAAAGACTTCCAATAGATAAATTATAATAGAGGGACTAAAAAGATAAATTAACTATAATAGAGGGACCAAATAAAGTATTGAACCAAATATTTATTCAACTTATTATTAATTCATTAACTACTTTATATTCCAAGAAACAAACACTAATCTTCGGGAAGAGTTGATAATCTCATATTTATATCTATGGAAAGCTAGATGTAGCTTAGTTTTCAATAATACTTGAGCATCTCCTTAGCTCTTGTCGATTTGATCGCTTCTCTCCTCCCCTTGCCAAGGCAAGCCGGGGACAGTCCCCTCCTTCCAATCCACCTCTGCCGGCCCATTCATGGGCACAAATAGCCTCAAACTTAGCTCGGGCCCCTTGAAAACTCTCCACTCCATAATCCCATTTACTTTCGAAAATAAAAAATTCCACTTCCTAGTTCGTCAAGTTAGACGAAGACACTCTGTCTTGTGCCCATTTACGCTTCCAATACTCGCTCTATGGCAAGTTTTTCGGCAAGCCACCACCTTTTGATCAAGTTAAGACGGCTTTGATGTCCAAATGGTTTGATATCGGCAAGATCTCCATCTCCGATCTTCCCAATGCGTTTCTTTTGATCCGTTGCCCTTCACAATCAGTGATGCAAACACTCTTAACAGATGGTCCATGGTCTATCGACGGCCTAATCCTTCAATTATCTCCTTGGCGTCCATTCTTAGAACCTACATCCGCAAAGCTCACTACGGCGGCGATTTGGGTGCAATTACATAACCTTCCGGTGGAGCTATGGGACGGCGAGTCCTTAGAGACGAGTCCTTGCTCATATGGGAGGACTCCTCAAGGTAGATGATCTTACGGTGACTCTTACTAGAACAAAATTCGCTTTGTGTTTGTATTGAAATCGAGTTATCTAAACCCCTCGGTAAAGGGTTTTGGATTTGCGATGCCCGACGATCGTCCGTTCGTCGATCGTCCGTATGAGAACCGCCCACGTTTTGCTACTCCTGCGTCCTAATCGGGTATGGAACAAACTCCTGCACCAGTCTTACTTTGCGACTATAGCCGATCAAGTCCCTCCACCCTCTCGGGAAATCCGTGAGTCGGTGGTCGGCTCTAATCACACTATGGAAGCGGTGGACGAGGAAAAGGAGAACAACTCTCAGGGTACAGAGCATCCGGCTAATCAAAACCTTCCGTCTGTTAACAAAGACAATGACTTTGGCTCCTTCATGTTGGTCACCCGTCCGCGAGGTCGCTGTGGCGGACAAGGGACTAGCCATCGAGCTAGTTATGTGTCAGCTACCATGGCGGCCACGAAGCCCAACAATCACGCCCCTTGTCAACCTTAGTCTACGTGGCGGTATGGGAAGCCGGGGACGTGGTGGGACTCGTGCTCCTCCGGTTCCCCAGGCCGAAAACATTAATGGGGATTAGACTTCAACCCTCCAGTTGATATTCCTAATCCAATCGTTGTTAATCTCACGGAGGCCTCTCCATCACATCTTATGGCATCAACAGTCAGCAAAGAAACATCCCACACAAGCAATCCACTCTCTCCCCTTCCCGAGAAACAGTTCACTGACCTAACGAAAAAGGAAAATCTACACTTGCTGATCGTTTGAAATCTCCGCCCCCCATTCTTCGAATCTCGCCCCTTACAAACACCAATCCCAACAACAACGAGATCCCCATTTACCACAAAATGGTTGTTGAGAAAATCTCTGCAGCCCTGCTTCCAAGCTCCCTGATTGGTGAAGAAGCTTCAGATCTTGAATCTTCAGAAGATAGAGACGAAGATACGTCGTAGGATGATGTATCTGAGGAAATGTCACACGAAGATGAAATTGATGACCTGATGACCCTAGATCAGTTCCAAGAGGAGTCCCGGGGGAAGGCTCTGGCCCGAAAGGGTTCCTCTATTCAACATACGTCCACTTCTCATAAGAAGGGAAAGGTGGAGTTCGAACCGTGCAATGGTTGACTATACTTTGCGCGTCTCCATATGAGTTTCGCTGCCATTCTCATTCAGGAAGTCAGGACTTCCTTGTTATCCGCGTATTTATGTTTGTTATGATTGATGCTAATATAATCTGTTGGAATTGCGGGAAGAATCTCATCGTGGGATACCTCCACTCTCGTATTGCGTCTTATCAAGAAGTGTAACCCGGGTCTTCGTTTGTTTGGTGGAAATGAGAGCTAATAGTGACCGAGTTGATTGATTTGGAGCAAAGCTCCCTCGTTATTGGAGATTGGCCGCGATCTTAGCCGAGGGTTTCTCTGGAGGAATTATCGTCCTTTGGCACGTTTGGATTGGTCAGGTCGCTCCTTTAGCCGCATCTCGTAGAGCTTTACATATCTTTATTACTTCGGCTTGTATGAACAATTTCGTGATCTCGATTATTTATAATTCATGTAGGCTTTTGTCCTAGCGAGCTTTATGGGCTGAGCTTTCGAAAATTACTGATTTCAATCTTCCCTGGCTCATTGCTGGTGCTATAGTCACCCGGGATGAGTACAAAGGAGGTTCCTACCGTCATTATTCTCATAAAGCTTGTTTTTTTAGCAACTTTATTAATGAAAATAATTTGCTTGATTTACATTTTTCGGGTCCTTGTTTTACGTGGGTAATAATCAGGCTGGTCATTCTAGGCGGTGGGCTCGGCTTGACTGCTATCTTGTTAATCTAAATTGGAATCATTTTTTCAAGTTCTTCTCTTTTAAGCATCTTCCCCATATCTTCTCAGATCATGCCCTTCTTTTGCTAAAAGTCCGCTCCCAGAATAGTTCGAACAAAACTATTTTTCGGTTTGAAAACTTATGGTTGGACTATTTGGACTGCCACACTGCTGTTTGTAAAGCCTGAGATTTCAATCCTCATGGCAACCCCATGAATGTTGTTTCGCACTTGTTTTCCCGAACTCGTTTTTCTATTAAAAATTGGCGCTCTTCAGGATTGAACTCTCTTGAAGTTAGTCTTAATTCTACTGAAAATAACATCGCTTCTTTTGAGTTTTCTGAGTGCACTTCCAATGATTTGCATTCTCAATTTTTTGATTTGTATGCCAAATTTGCTGCCCTTCAGCGCCATAATTCCATTAAGTGGGCTCAACGTGCCCACTTGCAATAGATTTCTCAAGGGGACCAAAATACGAGTTTCTTTTTTAATCACGCTCGCATTCGGAATCATGCTAATTCAATTTCCCAGATTTCTGATTCTTCCGGGAATTTGTTTAGTGACCCTATGGAGATTCAAAAGCTTTTGTGAATCACTTTTCAAATCTTTGGACTAATCGGAATGATTGAGATTTTGAGTTTATTTTGAATGCCCTCCTGAGTGACCTCCCTCAGTTAAATGATTATGAATGTAACCTTTTGATCAAAGATGTCTCTCGGGACGAAGTTCATCTCACTATCCTGGATTTACTCCCTGGGAAAAGCCCGGGTCTGGATGGTTTTAATGCTGAATTTTTTAGATTTTTTTGGCCTGTTATCGGTGATAAAATTTTCTTGGAGATCTAGTATTTCTTTCAAAATTCTATTATGCCTAACGATTGGGGTAAAACGTTTATTGCGCTCATTCCTAAAATTAAAAATCCAAAGTTTCTGATTTTCGCCACATCTCTCTTTGTAATGTCTATTACAAAATTATCTCTAAAATTTTGATTAATCGTCTCAAGCTAGTTCTTCCTCGTTTTAACGGGTATGAGCAGTAGGTTTTGTGTTGAAAAATGATAAATCTCGCCCCCCCCCCTAGGATGCTTATCAAGATAGACATTGAGAAGGCTTACCACTCGATAAATTGGAGTGCAATTCTTGTCGTCCTTACTAAAATGAAATTCCCTACTTCCTGGATCTCTTGGATTAAGGTTTGCCTTTCTTCTAGCTCTTTTTCGGTTCTCATTAATAGTACTCCTTCCCCTTGGTTTACTTCGTCTTGAGGAGTAAGGTAGGGTGATCTAATTTCCTCGTACCTGTTAATTATGGTTACTCAAATTCTCACCTCTATGATGAACTTTTGCATGAGGCATGATATGATCCTAGGATTTGATAATTGGCTTCAACAAAATTTCAACCATTTGATGTATGCCAATGATCTTATCCTGATTTCTCATGCCTCACGTCGGATTGCAAGGAATGTTAAACTTTGTCTCAATATTTATGCTAACTTAACTGGCCAAAACCCCAACAACTCTAAGTCAGCTATCTTCTTTCCTTCCTGGCTCAACAATCATGTTGCCAAAAGCATTTAGTCTATTCTTAAGTTTAAGATGGCCTTCTTTCCTTTTACCTATCTTGAGGTCATGATTTCCCATAAGAAGCTTGCTATATCTACCTTTAACTCTATGACTGATAAAATTCATAGCATGTGTGCTGTTGGGAAAAAGTCTAAGCTCTCTCCCACAGCTAAAACACTTCTTATTAATTCTTCTTTCCTTTCTCAGCCTATTTACTATTTATCTATATACCCTATCCCTGATCTTGTCCTACTTGAGATCACTAGGGCAATTAGGGCTTTCTTTTGGTTTAAGGGTGGCAACGGAAAGGGCATCCAAGTTGTTGCTTGGGAGAATATTACGATTCCAAAGTCTGAGGGGGCCTTAACAATAAAAACTTGATCGCTACCAAGCACTCTCTAACGGCTAAAAATATATTCAAATACATTAATCGTGATGCTGTTGTTTGGGTTGATATTCTGCATTTGAAGTATGGCAACTTAAATTTCTGGCGTGATAAAATTCCCACTCAGTCTTCTAGTTTCTTTAGAGGTCTTTGCATCTCTGCTTTTAAACTCAAGCATTTCATTAGAATCCATTCCATAAATGTGAGTACCTCCTCCTTCCTATTCAATGCTTGGTGTTATGAGATTCCACTAGCTTTCTGGCCCACCTATGTGAACACTACTTTAGATTTAAATTCTATTAATCTATTTGATCTCTGCCACAATGGGAATTGGAATATTCAATGTCTTTACAATCTTTTTGGGAACCATTTTGATACCTTTGCTGCAAAGTTGAGTAGTATTGACAATAATTCTCCTAGCAAGCTGGATTTGGTACCCTAAAACTTCTCCTGATAGAATTTCTCATATTGTGTATCTTAGTCTTAACAAGAATGGTTTCGTGATCGATTATTGGGCTAGTTGGAAGAAGTTATGGTCTCTGTGCATCGCTCCTCGGGCTAAGAATTTCATCGGCTCATGATTCATGGCCGCATACCTACCACTTGAATACCTTCACTATATTAATTTGGGGCCTAGAAGTAATTGCATTTTACGTGATCTTGATGCGAAGCCGCAAATCATCTCCTTTTCCTATGTCCTAAAGTCAAACGGGTTTGGAACATTATCAACTCTAAGCTCAATAAGAGACTACACTTCCCCGATGGTATAACCTCCGATGATTGGCTTCTAATTACCAGTCTTACTTCATTTGATAAAGCTGTTATTGCTGTAGTACTTTAGCACATCTGGAAGTCGCGTTGCGATGTTATATTTAGGAAAGTAGCTCCAAACTGGCGAATGATCGCTTTTAAAGCCTTTGCACATGCAATGGATTTCTCTTGGGCTCATGATGAACATGATAGAAGATCCTCTAATGTGTGTATTGTAATAGAAAGAAGAGATACATATAGACAGATGTAGTACCATATACGGTACTGTAGATGTACAAGAATACTAGTATGTATACATATATATACAAAGGTATACATATACATCTAACACCCCCCCTCAAACTCAAGGCGGATCGCACGTCTTGAGTTTGGATAATAGAAAAAGATGCTGATCACGCGTCTGAGATTTGGTGAAGAAGTCAGCAACCTATACCTCTGTGGGAAGGTAGTGAAGAGAGACAGACTGAGTGCGTACATGACATCGGGTGAAGTGGGCATCCACACCGATGTGTTTGGTCAGCTCATGCTTGACCGGATCTGTGGCAATCTGAATAGCGCCAGTGCTATCACAGTGAACAGGAGTAGGAGTAGATATCTGTACACCAAAATCATGAAGGATAGAACGAAGCCAGATTATCTCCTGAACAGTAGAAGCTAAAGCGCGAACCTCAGCCTCAGCACTAGACTTAGCAACAGTCGCCTGTTTCTTGGTTTTCCAAACAATAAGAGAAGATCCAAGAAAAACACAGTAACCAGTAATAGAAACTCGATCATCAGGAGAACTGGCCCAAGTGGCATCTGAATAGGCCTGTCTGTAGCTGAAGTGTGGACAGTCAAGAATAGAACAAACTACGAGATAGAGTACCCCGAAGATAGCGCAAGACCCGGAGGAGATGAGCATAATGAGTATTAGTAGGAGCTGCGACAAACTGGCTAAGAATATGAACTGCGTGGGAAATATCGGGTTGAGTAACAGTCAAATAGACCAGACTGCCAACCAGATGTCGATAGCGCGAGGGATCAGACAGCGGAACACCATCAGAAGCCCGGAGCTGCAAATGTAGCTCCATCGGTGTAGCAGCGGTACGGGTATCAGTCAAACCAGATCGAGTGAGAAGATCAAGAGTATAGCGCTGCTGAGAAAGACGATAACCATCAGTATGCGAAGTGATCTCAATACCCAGGAAATAGCGAAGCTGACCCAAATCAGTCATGAAAAAGGTATCACGTAGTCTCTGTATCACAAAAGTAATGTGGTCAGAGTCATCCCCGGTAAGAATCATGTCATCCACATAGAGAAGAAGAATGGTACGACCACGAGAGGAAGTATGAACAAAAACTGCGGGATCATGAATACTGGCAGTGAAACCAGTGGCCTCAATGACTGTGGTGAATCGCTCAAACCAAGCCCGAGGAGCCTATTTGAGACCATAAAGAGCACGACGAAGACGACAAACAGATCCCGGGTGGCACCTGAAGACCAGGAGGAGGGGTCATGTAGACTTCCTCCTTTAAATCCCCGTGAAGAAAAGCATTCTTCACATCAAGCTGATGAAGGGACCATCCGCGAGCTGCAGCAACAACAATCAAGGTGCGAACAGTGTGCATATGGGCGACGGGAGCAAAAGTCTCCTCATAATCACGACCATGTTCCTGCTGAAAACCACGAGCAACAAGACGCGCTTTATAGCGCTCAAGAGATCCATCAGATCGGGTTTTTACCCGATAGATCCAACGACAGGTGATGGGAACAGCATGAGAAGGCAGTGGAACTAGATCCCAAGTGTGAGTCCGTGATAGGGCATCAAGCTCTTCTGCCATGGCATGCTGCCACTCAGGTGACTGAACTGCCTCCTTATAAGTTCCTGGCTCATGAACAAGTGAGACACTAGTGCTAGTGGAAGCATATCGTTCAGGAGGATGTAGAGAAGAACGATCACGTAAAGAATAAGAGTGAGTGTGTACCTCAGATGTGGGATCAGTAGTGGGAGGATCATTGGAGCAGGCCTGTCGAGAAGGAGATGCTTCAGGTTCTCGACGATGATAAGTGAACCGAATAGGGGGATGGGTCGGTGGAAGAAACGAAGAATCAGAAGATAACGAAGGGGAAGGAATAGGAGAAGAGTGCGTTAGGATCTCAGGAGAGGATGAAGGAATAAGAGAAGTTACTGAGGGAGAGTCCTCAGTAGAAGAGGGAGGAAAGAGAAAAGAAAGAGGAACTGTGGGAGAAGGAGACTCAGTGGAAGGAGGAGAGGAATAGAAAGGTGTGGACTCATAAAAAATGACATCACGAGAGATGCGAATACGACGAGTGACTGGATCATAACAACGATAGCCTTTATGTTCAAGGCTATATCCTAAAAAGACACAGGGAATAGACTGGGCAGTGAGTTTTGTCCGCTCTCTGGGTGAAAGCAAAACAAAACACCGACGGACCAAAAACACGAAGATGATCATATCGGGGAGGAGTGCCATGTAAACATTCACCAGGACTTCGATGGTGAAGGTGAGAAGAGGGTTGTAGGTTAATAAGATAAAGCTTGAGTATTAACCGCATCTCGCCCAAAAATGAGGGGAAGAGAAGCACTAAGGAGAAGAGTGCGAGTTGTTTCTAAAATGTGACGATGCTTACGCTCGGCAACTCCATTTTGAGGATGAGCGCCGGGGCATGATAATTGAGGTAAGGTGCCCTTAGAAGCCAAAAAATTACGAAAGGCTTGAGAAGTGTATTCACCCCCGAGAATCGGACCTAAAAGTTTTGATAGATGCCGCGGGTGTGAACCATAGTAGATGGCGAGGAGAAGGCCGGAGGGGAGAGGGGGGGTGGATGAGGCCGGTGATGAGGCCGGGAGGAGGCTGAAGAAGAGGAAAACAGTGCACTGGTGATGAGGCCGGGATGAGGATGGGAGGAGGCCGGTGCTGGCTCCGGCAACAAGATCAGCTCCGCCGAGAGAGAGGAACGTGGCTCTCTGATACCATGATAGAAGATCCTCTAATGTGTGTATTGTAATAGAAAGAAGAGGTACATATAGACAGATGTAGTACCATATACGGTACTGTAGATGTACAAGAATACTGGTATGTATACATATATATACAAAGGTATACATATACATCTAACAGAACAAAGGGGCATGAAACTCATGCTTAATAACTTTTAGCCTGGCTCTTCATTCATGTTTGTTTCCAGAAGGGGGAGCTCAGCTGCTGAGGTAAGTGGATTTGGTTTCTTTATATCAACCTCTAATTATGAGGTCTCTCTTGCAGGGTGCTCTTCCATCTACTCAGATACGGAATCAGTTGCTGAAGCATTGGCCGTCTACACTGATCTCCACAACAACCTAACTTCGCAATATGACTTAGTTTTTTCAATTATGATGCTATTTTTCCATACATTCAAATGATGTCATCATTGTGAATGTGAATACTGATAACATTTTCTATTCTAGGTGGTGCTCAAAATGTACATGGCATCTGCAAAGCTTTTCCGTAACTCAAGAACTACCTACTAAACAAGTTTCAAACAGCAAGATCACAGCAACATCAATTTGAAATTGGCAACCCTCTAACACACTGATTTTAGCATATAGCAGAATCAGATATTTAAAATATTTCTAAACAGAACCGATCTATATTAGCAATATGTCGAAATAATTGGGTAAAGAAATAATGACATGAGTTTCCTATTGAATGTCATCTAATTTGAGAGGTCACCGCCACCGCAAGGACGCAGGAGCAAATCAAGAGAACACTAGCAAAGAGAACCCTTGAAAAATATCATGCCAGGTGACTAGAAAAGCCCTACAAAAGACAGTGAAAGAAAGGGTAAATAAAAGGGAATTATATATGTTTCTCTTTTCTTTTACCAAACTATCAATTCATATGCCTGTTTGATGGTTATGTTGGTTTTTCTTAAATAATTGGTAATAATTAATAAATCATGTTGATCTCTTCTTTGAGTCTCTTTTTCACAAGACAAAAAAAAAAAAAAAAAAAAAAAAAAAAAAAAAAAAAACCTAGCTTAAAAGAGCACTTCATTTGCCCTCGATCTAACTTTATTAGTTTTATTAGAAATCAACTAATCATAAATTTTACTATTTGAACAAAGACAATGTTGAACAGTTAGGATGAAAGTTTGTTATTATATATATTTATAGAGTTGCATGTTCAAGGAGCAAAGAGGGGATTGCACGTGAATTGTTTGCTATTTTGGGAATGTTTGTTATGCCTTAGAGGTTGTAACAATCTATCATACCAAGAAAAAGGAACAAAAGGAAATGAAGAGAAATTATATATGTTCCTTATTTTGCATTCCTCCATTTCTTCTTCTCCTCTTCTCTCCTCCTCTCGCTTCCTGTCATTTATTTGCCAAGTCTCCTCAAAACTCCAACCCTTTCTTAATTAGTGAAGTTGGTAACACCGGCCCCGGCCTTTTGGCACAACGCCATCGATGCGGCTTGGAATGCATGTCAGGTGAGAGACGAGGGAGCAGATAGAGAGAAAAGATCAAGTGAGGCAATTGGAGGGGAGGGGGGCAATCTAGAGATTGAGGGGAAGGAGGAGCAAGACAAATGAGTAAGGCTATCCGAATACTTTCTTTAATTTGTTTTTCAATTTATTTCTTATGAAAATATTTTAATATAAAATATGCCATGAAAACAAAAAATTTTAACGTCGGAGGCCAATGTGTGATATGGAAGTCTGAGATTTTCAAGTTTTGAAAAGAATAAAGAGACTCAAAGATTCTCAAAAAAGCTATAGGGAGATTAAAGAAGTTGAAATTGTACCAAATTATTTTTCTAAGAGATAACAATAAATTAGTTTTTACATTTTTAGGATGAAAAATGGATTATGTTTAATATTATTAACTTGTTTATTAGATGACCAATTTCATGCTTAAGGATCTTAACAAATTAATTGAATAAATTGTACTCCTACAAAATACAATGGAAGAACATATAGATATATCTACCAAGATCTAAAGCAAATGTTATAATACAAGAATTAGTGAAATTCCATTTCAATTAGTTTCTTCCTCCAATCAATCAATCAATCAATCAATCAATCAATCATGATGATATTCACTGTCCAATTATACAAAAAAGAAAATAAACAGTCAATACCAAAATCTTCAACGCTTTCTATGGCAACAAAATAAACAATATAAAGCAATGAATCAATTTCCATTTAAGTTTTGATTTTCCATAATCCAATATTCCACACAAATCACATACCCAATAATCCTACATTAATCCTCCATCTCTTTCTCACCCCACGTTGCATGCATGGGCAAGAACCACAGAACTCAAACCATGGGCACATGCAATAACTGTTTAGAAAAATCAGCCTTATCAGATGAAGTTCAGCAATCCTCTCGATTAAAACATACACACTGAACTTCTTATATTCATTCATTGAACTTCTTGTACAACATATGGCATGAAAACTTACTTCTTCTCATCTACAACGACGACGACTAGATACATATCACTTGCCAAGATCTCTCATACAATACAAACATATGCTATCAAACAAGGATGACATGACTCCACTGGACACAGCTTTCAGAGCACTCAATTATAGGAGATTAGACAAGATTATATACTTAAACATCATTAGATTAAGTCCTTAATTTAATACTAATACCAATTTAACTTAAGGCTGCTTGACTCCCGCCAATTTGAAACTCCTGCAATTGTTCTGCATTTCTGCAATATCATCGATGTCACACCAATTTAACTGTCTCCAAGCACTCCAACAATAACAATACTCACACTGATCATCATGCCACTTCTTCTTCCTCTTCTCTTGCAGATGAACCTAAAGAGTCTCCAATAGAACAAGTCCGTCACACTGTGCCAACCACTGATGACCCTACAATCCCAACACTGACCTTCAGAACATGGGTGCTGGGAATCACAGCATGCCTCATCGTTTACCCTCCAGTCTCCTTCTTTGGGTTCCGGCAAAACCCGGTGTATATAAGTGAAATACTAATTCAGATACTCATGCTCCCTGTTGGAAGGTTCATGGCGTCGACCCTTCCAACGAAAACTTTGAGGATCCCTTGGGTTGGCTTCTCTTTCTCACTAAACCCAGGGCCATTCACCATGAAGGAACATCTCCTTGCAAGCTTGATGCCCTCTGCAGGAGGGTACCCTACATTTCTGGACATAGTCACCTCCAAGAAGGTCTTCTTCTCCCAGAACGTCAATCCCATTCCTAGTTTCATGATGATGATATCAACTCAAGTAAGTGTACTTGTTTTCAGTTTTGTATCTTTATTAGTAATAATAGAGTTATTTTGTGCTTTTTGTTTTGAAGAATAATTAGATGATTTATTATATATATATATATATATATATATATATATATATATATACATGTTTGAAAATTTTCCATTAAATTCAGCTGTTCTTGATTTAATTTAAGTTCTCACTTCTGAGAACTCTGATTACATCTAACAGATACTTGGATATGGCTTTGGTGGTTTGTTTACAAAATTGCTAGTTAACTCTCCTTATATGTGGTGGCCATTTTCTCTAATCACTGTCACTATGTTCAGGTCACTCTCTCTCTCTCTCTCCCTCCCTGTGTGTGTGTGTGTTGAAGTTATTATAAATTTAAATATCATTCTTCTTTATGTTTTTCCTAATTTTCTAGAGCAATGCATGAGTCAGAAGAGAAGGTGAAAAGAAAGGCATCCAAATTTCAGTTCCTCGTGATGACAGGAATCTTAAGCTTCGCATATTATATAATACCTAACTTCTTCTTCCCATCTTTAACTGCACTTTCATTCCTCTGTTGGATTTGGAAAAGGTCGATCACAGCACAACAAATAGGTTCAGGTCTTCATGGTCTTGGCCTTGGCTCCTTTGCCTTTGACTGGAATGTTATCTCTGGATTCTTAGGTAGCCCCATGGCTTTGCCATTGTTTACTATAATGAATTCAATGGCAGGGTTTATCTTAATACTCTATGTCCTAGTACCAATAACTTACTGGTCTAACTTATTTGAAGCAAAGAGGTTTCCCATCTTCTCTTCTGATGTTTTTGATTATAATGGCAAAAAATACAATGTGTCTCGTGTTCTAAATCCTATCTCTAATCAACTTGATCTCGAGGCTTACAACAACTACTCAAAGCTCTATCAAAGCATCTCTGTTGTCTTCAGATCAGGGTTTAATTTTGCTTCTCTAGTTGCTACTATTACTCATGTTGCACTCTTCTTTGGAAGGTAATCCTCAATCCAAGTCATTCATATATATATATATATATATATATCTTAAAGAACTATGTTACACTGATTGATTTTTCAGGTCTATATGGCAACAATTTATTCAAGCATATAACAATGAGCAGGAAGAAGATGTGCACAATCATCTGATGAAAAAATACAAAGCTATTCCCATTCGGTGGCACTATATTATTATTGCTATCTCCCTTGGGTTAGGGTTTGCCGTCTGTGAATTCTTTGGCAGTGAATTCCAACTTCCATTTTGGGGTGTTTTATTGGCTTGTCTAATCCATCTCATCTTCCTTCTTCCACTTGGTGTCATTCTTGCATCTTCTGGCAAAGTAATTAACTTAATTTTTTTCCTTTCTGTAATTTAACTTGTACAAGTTATTAACTAACTTTCAGTTACTGTGCATCACCAGGGAGCATCAGTAGCCAGCTTTGAACAGTTGATAATCTCATACATGTATCCTGGAAAACCATTCGCTACCATGACTTTCACAGCCTACACTTCAATAAGCATGCAGGTTGCTTTTCTCTATCTCTACCAACTTAAACTTGGCCATTACATGAAGATTCCTCCAAGGTCCATCTTCATTATTCAGGTAATTAATTAATTAATTAACAAACTAACTAATTACTCACACACACCCACATGTATATATATATATATATATATATAACAATTATATCATTTACAGTAATTATGTGATATATATATATATATATATAGATGGCAGGAGTTGTAATCTCAAGTTCAATTTGTTTCTGCTGCAACTGGTGGCTGATTAGCTCCATAAAGAACATATGCCAGCCAGACAAGCTCCCCAGAGGAAGCCAATGGACATGCCCTGGTCACAGAGCCTACTACAGTGATATTGTCAGCTGGGGAGTCATTGGCCCTCAGCGTCTCTACTACCCACATGGCCTCTATAGCTCCATGTATTACTTCTTTCTCATCGGCTTTATGATGCCGGTTGTCGTGTGGCTGCTCACCAGGTTGTTCCCGGCCAAAAAATGGATTCATTTGGTTAACTTTCCGATCATTTTCAGTGCAGGTGCAAAACTTTTGCCTGCCACTGCAGTAAACTACTGGTCTTGGTTTGCAACAAGTGTTTTGTTTCATTTTGTAGTGTTGAGGAAGTTTGGTGTTGAGTGGATAGAGAAAGGGTTCTTGCTATCAGTTGCATTGGATGTTGGAAGTGTTATTGCTGGCCTTCTGCTTTCTGCCAGCCTTCAGTTGGGTGGTGTTTATGGGTTGAGTTGGTGGGGGTTGGACTTTGGTGACCATTGCCCTTTGGCAGCTTGTCCTACAGCTCCTGGTGTTAATGTTGATGGTTGTCCAAGCTTATAGTTTATCTAGTGCTTTTGGTAAACCACACAAATGGTCAATAAATTATTGGGTTATTACTATTTTAGTCATGCATATACAAAAATTCTATTTTAGTTACTCGATTTTTTGTTCCGCTTCCCATCAAGTCACCAGCGATAATACTATTAACGATGTATTGATGTGGCAAGCCACATCACAGGCAGCTTGCCACGTCAACAAGATCCTAAGTTCCATATGACTAAATTCTTATTTCCACATCCATGTTGGGAAAGTAAAGTTTTTGTTAAAAGTCTCTACTAAGAATACATGACATAGTTTCAACCATTCAAGCATAATGTGTGTTTTTATTTTTTATTTTAATATTAATTTTATTATTATTATTTTTAAACCAGACAATTTATGAAATATAGTTAAAAGAAATTAAGGTTTTGTGTTTGATTGCCCAAATTTTCCATGAAAAAATTTTCCAGCCATTTTACATTGTTTGTTTGATCAAATTTTTCATGAAAAATTTTTTTCATAGATGTTGTCACGTGACCCTATTTTCCCTCAAAACAAAGGAAAATAGAAGGGGTTATATGAAAATACAAGCAATCAAACAACAAAATCGGGAATTTTTCATAGAAAACTTTTGCTTTTCTAGCTAGAAAATAATGCCAATCAAACGTTTATTTGTTCGTTTTCCATGGAAATTTTTTTTTTTTTACCCATTTTCCATATTGTCAATCAAACACGGACCTAAATGTAAATTCAATACTTTAACCACTTGTGTGTGATAAGTGATCAAATAATATCGTAAGTTGTTTTATTTGTTTAAAATTCTAATATATATATATATATATATATATATATATATATATATATATATATATATATATATATATATATATATATATATATATACCGTAAAATCTTGATAAATGAATATTTGATCAATTAATAGCCTTGATTAAATAATATTTTTCCAGGTCCCAACTTCAGCCAATGCACTAAATTAATAATTTTGTTAAATGCATAAAAAAATTTTCTTTTTAAAACGGTTTATAGCCCAACAAAAATATAAATTAATAAATAAAATATCATATAAAATACATATGTATTGAAAAGTTTTAATTTAACTACTATTTTTAAATTTTACTCTTTTATAAAATATAAAAGTATAGACTAAATTCGGTATAATTTTCTCATATTATAGGAAAAAATAATTTGAAGTTATAGAGATCCCACGTACTACATTTTCTATATATACCACAATGCCACATGTGAAACCAACGCTGCAATATATGGTGTAACCATGTTAAGTAAACCACTACAATAGTATAGTAATTTGCCAAACCAAAAAGACATTTTAATTTACGGTTACTTCGCATAGAGCATGGATATCCATTTAAGCTATAGTAATGATAGTGGTGTCAAATGGGTTATGCTAGCCGGGCACGCTTTGGGTTGTGCCTAGGCATGAAGGGTTGATGACCTTACACTTGGTCGGTGGGCATCCGGTATCATATAGACCAAGCCACGAGGCGCACAGTTGTGTGGATTTGGTGGCGCTCGCGAGGTGGTGCGGCACTTGTGTTGTGTCGGGACCAAGGGCGGGTGAAATATCCCGCATGATCATAGGCTGAGACCGTGAGCGCGCGCGCCTGGACCGTGGGCGTGCGCATGGCCGATGAGCTCGTGGGGCGGCGCACCCCTAACAAAGAGTCAAGTATCGCGAGGACTTCATCATGTAGAGTGTTGGATCTCTAGCAAGTCTAGGCGGGGCGGGACACTTGATCGGGCCGGGTGACCGAGGGGCGATTCCGGATCGACAAGGTATTACCGCGCGTGGCCGGTGCCCTTTCGCTGCCGCCGCTGTGACCAAGGGTGGCTGGTTAAAGCTACAGTCGAGTCAGAGGACACTGCAAGCTAAGTGAAGTCAGAGAATTCACGCTAGACCTGTATTGGGCATGGGGCTCAATCAACCTTGGATTTGGGGTAGCTCTTGTATTAGGGTCAAATGTGTCTTTGGGAGAAGACAAGGCCACTTGGTGTTGGTTTTGGCCATGGTTGTAAACATTTCTCAATCTAAGAGAGTTTTATGTTTTTCTCTCTCAAAATGGGTTTCATTGTGTCGTGTTTCTCGTGCCGAGGGTTTTCCGGATTTGCTCGCTTCTTCTTATTTTATTTTGTGCTTTGTAATGCAAACAGGATTCACTAACTGTTCTTGCAAGGAAAGGGCGACTGTCGCTATGGTGCATGTCGGGTGCGGCACGGCCGAAGGTGATTGGTTGAGGCCGTGACGCTGGTGGTATCGAGCTACGAGTTTGTGGCTTGAAGCGAAGCGTGAGAAGACACACGGGTGAAGACGGTGGAGATGGCGACTAGCAAGAAGGATCGTTTGGATCACCCCGAGGAGACAACGGAGCGCTTGGAGAACGTCGTCGGGAGTGTCGATGATCGGCTCGATAACTCGTCGAAAATGGTAGAAGACCTTGCGAGTGGATATCGCGAGAGCCGGAATGGCTGTCGAAGTTACGAAGACGGCGTGGAAGTCCCGAAGACGAAGGTGCGATTTTGGAACAAGAGGTCGGCCAACTCAAGGAAGCTAGCCCTTCACCGGTCTCGTGGGAGGCTCCCACGAGAGTAAAGGTCCCCGAACCTTCCCCATTTGATGGCGCACGGAGTGCCAAGACACTAGAGAACTTTCTTTGGGACGTGGATCGGTACTTTAAGGCTGCAAAGGTGCCGGGCCATGAGCAAGTCCCGTTGGTCGGGATGTACCTTGCGGCGATGCAAAACTATGGTGGCGAACTCGTCGGCAAGAAGACGCTCGGGCGGGTCGGACGAGGTTCGAACTCGTGGGTCGAGTTGAAGAAGGAATTGCGGGGGCAATTCTTGCTCGGCAACACTACTTGGGTAGCTCGTTCAAATCCGAAGAAGCTACGGCGGGCGAGCCTTGTCCGGGAGTACGTGAAGGAGTTTTCATCATTGATCTTTGGATATCGGGGACATGTCCGAGGAGGACAAGTTGTTTAACTTCCTTACGGGACTCCGAGTTGGGCCCAGGTCGAGGTACGGAGGCGGGGCGCGAAGGACCTCACCTCCGCGATCATTGCGGTGAAGCACCTTTGGTGGACTTGCGAACCTTACCCGGTGGAGAGGGTGAGAAGGCGAAGTTCAAATCCAAAGACAAGAAGCCGGTTGAGAGAAGGGCCGGCGATGGGTTTCGAGAGGAGGAAGCCCAACGGCCGGGCCGGAATGGAATAGACCCGGGGATGATGGGAAAGCAACGAGTGGTTCCGGTAAGATGAGTGGATGTTTCATTTGCAAAGGACCACATATGGCAAAGGATTGCCCTAAGCGCGAGAAGTTGGCCGCGTTTAGAAATGAATCGAAAGCGATTCGAGGACCCAGCAAGAGTGAGCCCTTTACAAGCTGTTGGGTGCCTTGAAGACTGTCAAGGGTGACCGAGTGGTGAATTCCTTGATCTATGTGGAGCCGACCTTGAATGGGAGGGCCATACAAGTGATGGTGGATACGGGCGCAACTCACACTTTCATCAAGGAGGATGTGACGGCTCGGTTGGGGGCCGAGCGTGGGGGCGCACACGGCCGGCGAGCGATCCAACTCCCGGCACCGGCGGTGGCCAGGAAGATCTCTGACGTAACCGTTCGCGTGGGTGGATGGCAAGGGAAGATTGATCTGCTGGCGGTCACATTAGATGATTTCGAGTTAATAATGGGGATGGAGTTCCTCAAGTCTGTGAAGGCCGCTGTTGTTCCACATTTGGTGGTCTTCTTATAATGAATGAGAAGAACCCATGCTTTGTAGCGGGAGTGGCTGCAAAAGAGAAGAAAGGGAAGAAACCGATGCTTTCTGCGCATCGGGTGGTGCAAGGGCTGAAACATGGAGAGCCCACATATGTTCTTTGCTTTAGTAGAAGTGCGGGATGATCCGGTGAGTGATCTACCTTCGGTTGTGGCTGAGGTCTTGACGGAGTTTCAAGACGTGATCTTTGCCGGAACTACCCCGTGAACTCCCACCCCGGCGTGCGATAGATCACCGGATTGAGTAGATGCCGGGCTGCAAACCCCTTGCCCGGGCTCCCTATATCACACTTGGAGTTGACAGAGTTGAGGATATAACTCACAAAGCTTGATAATGGCTTCATTTAGCCACATGGCGTGCGCCGGTGTTGTTCCGGGAAGAAGCGGGAGGGCTCTCTTCAACTATGCGCGGACCACCGATCGTTGAACGGGAACACGGTGTTTGTAGTGAATCTGTGGTGGATCACATTGTTCACTTGAAGCGGGGATTATCAAGATGGAGGGAGAGACAAGCGTATGTGAAGTTGGAGAAATATCATTTCTCGGGGTGAAGTCCGTATGGTCGGGCTAAGGTGGCGGTGATTTTGGGCGGGCCTGCACCGTCTAAGGTACCGGAGTTACGATCTTTCCTCGGCTTAGCCAACTACTATCGCCGGTTTATCGAGGGATATTCAACGAAGGTCGTGCCGCTCATCGACTTGTTGAAGAAGGACCGGCCGTGGGGTTGGGCCGAGAGGCGCAAGGCTGCTTTTGACAAGATCAAGAGTGCGATTGCAAGTGAACCGGTCTTAGCATTACCCAACTTCAAAGAACCTTTCGAGGTCCACACCGATGGGTCGAGACAAGGCCGTTGGCGGTGTCTTTGTTCGAAGCGGGCATCCGGTGGCGTTCGAGAGTTGGAAGCCGAAAGACGCGGAGCGGCGCTATTCGGCGCATGAGCGGGGAGATGCTCGCCGTTGTTCATTTCTTACAGTACGGAGAGTGTACCTTCCGGGCACTAGGTTTCTTGTCAAAGCGAGATAATATTGCCAATACATTCTTTGCTACTCAAAAGAAGGCGTCGGCTAGACAAGCTCGTTGGCGAGAGTTCTTGCGGGAATATGACTTTGAATGGCGGCACAAACCGGGGAGATACAACCGGGTGGGCGATGCGTTGAGTCGCAAGCAAATGGTTGAGTACGTGGGCTGCGTTGGCGCAAGTGGAGAATGACTTGCAAAGTCGTATCGAGGAGGTAGCAAAGACGGACGGTCGGTATTTAAAGTTGATCAAAGATGTCCAAGGCGAGTCGTGCGCAAGTCTTGGGTGGAGAATGGGCTTCTCTATGCCAAAGGCAACGAGACTCTATGTGCCGAAAGGAGGGAAGATTCGGCGGGGAGCTCCTTAGAGAGCATCATGATGTTCCATGGGCGGGACATCCTGGTCGTGAGCGAATGAAGGCCTTGCTCACAAGACATTATTATTGGCCGGATATGGGCGAAGACATTGAAGCATATGTGAAGACGTGTTACATGTGCCAACAAGACAAGTCGGAAAGAAGACGGGAGGCCGGTCTTCTCCAGTTGAGTATTCCGGAAAGGCCATGGGCGTCCATTTCCATGGACTTTATCTCCGGATTTCCTAAGGTGGAAGGGATGTCGGCGGTGATGGTGGTCGTGGACCGATTCACAAAGTATGCGGTATTCATACCCGCACCGGTAGTGTGTTCGGCGAGAGGTGGTTCTTTGAGTTGTTCTGAAGCATGTGGTGAAGCACTTTGGGGTGCCGGAAGACATCATAAGCGATCGAGATGCTCGCTTTCTTGGGTAGTTCTTGACGGCGTTGTTCGGGTTGTTGGGCACGAGTTGAAGTTTTCAACAATGAATCATCCGCAAACGGATGGACGGACGGAGAGGATCAATGCTCGTCGGAAGAGTATCTCCGGCACTATGGTTCGGCTTCGCGGAAGAATTGGCTAAGTACGCTTGATATGGCGCGGTTTAGTTACAATCTTCATCGGTCTTCATCAACGGAAAAGAGTCCGTTTGAGCTTGCATACGGATACCAACCTATTACTCCTTCGAGAGGTGGCTAAGAGGAGGACGGGGAGGGAAATGTCTGTCGCGTATCATTTTGCTATTGATCGGCAAGAGATGTTGGAGAGTGCTCGGAATAGCCTCACCAAGGCGGCTCGCCGGATGAAGAAGTATGCGAGATCAAGGGAGACGTCCTTCGGAGTTCCAAGTAGGGGACAAGGTTTGGTTGAAGCTCACTCCACAGGTGTGGAAGAAGTTACATCGGAAGGATGTACACAAAGGCTTAATCGCGAGGTATGATGGGCCTTTCGTTATTGTCCAGCGGCTTGGCAACGTGGCATATCGTTTGGATCTCCCCGATCGGCTGAAACTCCATCCAACTTTTCATGTGAGTTTCCTGAAGCCATGCCACGAGGACCCCACGGATCCATCGAGGGCGAGGAAGAGTCGGGCTCCGCCGACTATTCGCAAGGAGTTCAGCAGGGTGGCTGAGCGGATCCTAGACCGAAGAGTAGAAGGCCAAAGCAAGAAGAACCGCAGGGTGTTCTTCCTTGTCCAATGGAAGGACTTGCCTATGTCAGAGGCAAGCTGGGAGCGCGATACTACTCTTTGGCAATTCGAGGAGTTGGTGGAAGACTTCTTGAGTTCGAGACCGACGAGGACGTCGGGTTCAACTAGTGGGGGTGGTTTGTAAGGGTTGATGACCTTACACTTGGTCAGTGGGCATACAGTATCACATAGACCAAGACACGAGGGCGCACAGCTGCGTGGATTTGGTGGCGTGGCGCTTGTGTTGTGTCGGGACGAAGGGCGGGTAAAATATCCCGCATGATCATAGGCTGAGACCGTGAGGCGCGCGCGCGCTGGACCGTGGACGTGCGCATGGCCGATGAGCGTTTGGGGCAGGCGCGCCCCTAACCAAGAGTCAAGTGTCGCAGAACTTCATCATGTAGAGTGTTGGATCTCTAGCAAGTCTAGGCGGGGCGGGACACTTGATCAGACCGGGTGACCGAGAGCTGATTCCGGATCTGACAAGGTATTAAGCATGCGTATTCAAGTAGGCACGTGGCCGGGAGCGTTGCCGAGCCAGGGCCGAGGATGGCACGCGGTATTACCGCGCGTGACCGGTACTGCTGCGCGCTGTGACCAAGGGTGGCTGGTTAAAGCTACAGTCGAGTTAGAGGACACTGCAAGCTAAGTGAAGTCAGGGAATTCACACCAGACCTGTATTGGGCATGGGGCTCAATCAACCTTGGATTTGGGGTAACTCTTGTATTAGGGTCAAATGTGTCTTTGGGAGAAGACAAGGCCACTTGGTGTTGGTTTTGGCCATGGTTGTAAACATTTCTCAATCTAAAAGAGTTTTATGTTTTTCTCTCTCAAAATGGGTTTCATTGTGTCGTGTTTCTCGTACCGAGGGGTTTTCCGGATTTGCTCGCTTCTTCTTATTTTCTCTCGTGCTTTGTAATGCAAACGGGATTCACTAACTTGTTCTTGCAAGGAAAGGGCGACTGTCGCTATGGTGCATGTCGGGTGCCGCACGGCCGAAGGTGATCGGTTGAGGCCGTGACACTAGCCGGGGCACGGTTCATACCCTAACCTAATCCTTTAACCCTAAACCCAAGCTTGTGCCAAGGCGAGGTTTTGCCTACCATGTTTAGGTAGGGCCCAACGGTTTTTTTCTTTTCTTTACAATGTGAAAGGTCACTTTTAATCCTCTCAACATCTATAAAACAATTAGGGGTATTTTAGTCTTTCAAGCTAAAAAAACATTTTTGACCTCAACAACGACTAGTTTATGAGGGCATTTTAGGAATGAAAAAATTAAAAAAAAAAATACTATATATACCCCCTAAATTGAAACAATTTTTTTACACCAAACTACATCCTCTTCTCTCAATCTAATTCTCATACATTCAAGATCTTCGCTTCCAAATGTTCAAGTTCAAGGATAATGTTTGCAAATCCAAGCTTTAAATTTTTCATCAATTCCCTCTAACAGCACTTAAGAGTAAAAATCGTTGGTTAATCGACTTTTTAAATAATGTTTAATTAAGTGGGAAGGGGGGGGGGGTCTAGGAATGGGATCCCCATCCCCATCCCCGCTTCCCGTCTAATTGGGGATTCCCGCCCTCAAAATTCCTCACGGGAGAGAAATTCCCCCCCCACCCCACTCACTCCCCGCATGGATCCCCACGGAGTCCAGGAATTTCCGCTCCGTAAAATTTTTTTCTATAACATATTTTTATACGCATCATATATGAAATAAAAAAATATACAAAAAATTTTTCAAAATAAACATAATATAATGTAAAATGAAAAAATTAATTATTACAAACAACATAAAAGTCTGAAAGTAAATTAAAAGTATAAATTCATTAATAAAATTCATAATACAAAAACTAGTACAAAAGTTTTATATTTTCATTAATATTTTCATTCTTCAAAATATTTTGATTAGAATCTACTATTACTAGCATTTTGATAGGTAGAATCCCCAAAATAGACCCTCTATTTTTCCAAACCGGCCCTTTTAGTCCTTCTAATATAATTTGAGCCTTTTTACTCCTTTTATTTTTTAAATTGGGAACATTGAGTCCCTTATGCTAACGGGGTTAAATTTGCCATTAAATGATGCTGATGTGGCTTTATAAATTAAAAAAATATTTTAAAAATATTTTAAAATTAATTTACAAATAAAAAAAAACTAAACGGGTACGGAGGATTCCTTAAAATATTTTTTAATTTATAAAGCCACATCAGCATCATTTAACGGAAAATTTAACCCCCATTAGCACATTATTTAATGGAAAATTTAACCCCCATTAGCATAAGGGACTCAATGTTCACAATTTAAAAAATAAAAGGAGTAAAAAGGCTCAAATTATATTAGAGGGACTAAAAGGGCCGGTTTGGAAAAATATGAGGAATTAATCATGTACATTGAATTTTTCTTTTTCGAATAAAAACAATAACTTAATGAGTTAATGTGTAAAAAAAATGGAAATACAAATTTACCACGGTATAATTAATTATTGATTTGTTTGAATTGAAGCAGTGGCGTGTGATTTGTGGTAAGATTGAATTCTCTTTGTCAAGTGATAAGCAACGCTATGTTTTCAGAAATACATGCAGACCATTTAATGATTTTTTTTTAACTTCTATAGAATTTCATTGTGTTTTCTTTTTAACTTTTTAGTGGATTGTTGTGGTTTACTGATTTTATTAAGCACAAAAATACATGCTATTTTTTTCAAAGAAAAAAAATCAGACTAAAGAAAAGGCAAAAAAAGATTTTATTTTACGGACTTCATAAACCCATAATACATCCATATTTGGTATTTGCAATAGATATTTTATAGGAAATGCAAATAATTCAGTTCATAACTGTAACAGTAACTCCTCTTGTCAAATTCCTGCAAAATTCGACATTACTTGGTTATCTCTGTTGTGCCTCATTGAGAAAATTTTTCACAAGGTCAAAAACTCCATGTGGAATTGGCGTGCCTTTTTGATAGGGAACTCCCTCAAATTCTACTATGCTATAAAAGCCGCATATCCAGACATTCAACCCGTTTCCAATTGTGATGGTTCTGGCCTACAAAATTCTGTCAACTCATCCCAATCAATAAATACTAGTCTTACTTCCAAGAATTTGATGAACAAGAATTCTGTCAAGTAACCAAACAAGGTATGCAACATACCCCTCTTTTTTCTTATATATAGAAAAATTAAATCTGCATGATTTCATACCCAAATTAAATCCACATAGAGATAATATTGTGGCTTCATTTTCTCAAAACGTCATAGTTACAATTTTGTAATTGATTTTCCTTGTATAATGTAGGTGGTGCACCTTCAAAATGCACTAACAAACATGAAAAAGGTGTGGCTGAAAAGGATTGTTGTTAACTTGTAAAATATGGACTAATAATTTAGTTATCACGGTGTCAATATCCCGTTCATCAAATGATTGCATTTAATTGGATCTTGTAAAAACTACAAAACATAAAATATGCTTAGTTTTGCTCTATGAAACGCTTCCCGTGTGGAACTAGTATTCTTGCAAGTCATATCAAATTCCATTGTATTCAAGTAGCTGTAAGAAACATACATTTACCCGAAAAAACACGAGGTTCTAATAGATTGCGGTTAGCCACAAATGAAAGCAAATGAGCAAACTCTAGGAATTGGCATGCCAATGCTAACTTACAAAGACTATCGAGGCTGCCCCCAATGGAGGAGAAACCAATATGACACCATCTCCTCGACACAAAGAAAAAGGTCCTGTTCGTCTTGTTGTTTGCAAAATTGGCGGTGATATTAGCAATCTACGAAACAACAACAACAACAACAACAATAATAATACTTGCAATAGTAAACAAAAATTAAAGTTAATTTATGGTAGTTCCACTGAATTACACCATTTACGTGCAATGCGAATGAACATAAGAATAGACAAGGATTCAACACATGCAACAGATATTTAAAAAAAAATAAACAAGAAAAAATTGGTAAGCAATGTTGAAAATTTGGAGCATTGAGCATGAAAAAAAGTTCATATGCATATGAGCAATGTAGAGAAAACTAAGGGGGAAGTGAAAATCACTAACCCGAACAATCTCTTCATAACTTTCATCATCAATTTCAACGGTGGTGATTATTTCTTCAACATCCAAAGAATTAGATTCAAATGTTGATCATAAGCTATAGGAACAACATAAACTCCACTAGGAATGGAAGAGACATGAAACTAAAACTATTATAAGTAGAGGTGTACGGTAAGTAAATGAGGCGGGGGACTTCTCCTACGACACCACTAACCAAAATTGTATTGAGAGGACGGTCGGATCCCTAAAAGGTCCTAGGCTCTCATGGATCACTTGTTTTTAGAATCATCACAGTTGACAATAGATTTGAATGTGCCCTTATTTCCTTCCAATCAAATATTCCAAAGAATGGACATAAAGAATATGTCCCAAGTTGCTTTTTGCAAGACCCGAGAGATTTAAGTCTCTATATATGAGAAAAGATGGTGCATTGTTTCAATGGTCACATGACAAATAAGCACAACTTACAAATAAGCGAGTGACCCGACATCACCGACCACCATCATAGAAAAACCGTAGAAGGATTTAAAAGAGACACCTCCCTATGGATTGAGGCTCAATGGTTTAGTACCCCCGCTATCAACCGAACAATCCCATCGAGAAGAAGGTGGTCATTATCTTTGATAGCCGGAGTGATACAGGCCCTAAAGGCGGGAGGACAAATCAAGATACCATTCTGAAAGAAATTGATCCTTGTAGTTTTTTTTTCTCATGCAGATTCCAAGAAGAGCCATTAGATAGTAGTTATAATGAATGAATTTGGAACATTATCAATTCATGTCAATTAAGATCTTCTACCACCATGTTTTTTTTTACGGGAGTTATATAAGCTAATGGAACAAAAATGAACTCAAAACATCAACGGGAACAATAAAAGGGAAATTCCAACTTGGCCAACGGTCTCATCCAACCATAAAGGCATCTCCAATTCTTGCAGATAAAGAGTCAGACCAGCACTTGTCCTTCCATACTTAGCAAGCTCATCCACAACACCATTGAGTTCTCCGGGATTGCATTCCATTACCAAGAAAGGAATCTTATGTTAAAGAAAGCGGAGATTGAAGAAGAAGAATTTAGTGGATTTTGAGGCGTGTAGGAACACTTGTCTTTTAGGAATTTATCGCCCTCAAGTCTACACCGGGTTTAGCAATAATTCTCTCGGGATACAACAAAATCTCAAGATCAAACTTTGCGAGAAAAAGTAATAATCTTCTTTGAGAACACTACGTATTTAAAAAGGATGAAGAGTTGTGAACCAATGGGTGAATTTGATTAGTTGTCAACCCACGCTACATTGGACCTTTTGAAATAGTGGGGCTAGTTGGAGCGTAAACATCGCTTAGCCCTACCGCGGAGATCTAGCTCGGGTCCATAATGTCTTCCATGTCTCCATGTTGAGGAAGCATTTGTCCGATCCTTCGCACGTCATTCGCATGAACCAATGGAGCTTCGAGGAAGAATCTGTCTTACCAAGAGCAACCAATGGAGATTCTTTACTACGGAGAACAACAGCGGGGGAGTCGAGTGATCCTCTTGATCAAGGTTAGGTGGAGCAATCACTCCAGTGATGAAGCTACTTGGGAGCCTGAGGACGACTTGGCGGAGCGCTACCTAGAGTTGTTTGCTGACTCTTAATGTGAGTTTAGGGGACTAAACTCCTTTTAAGGGAGGGAGATTATAACATTTTGAACTTTGGATTCCCAGACAGCCTTGGCCCCACCCTTTTTTTATTATTTTATTCACTGAATTATTGGATTGCTGAATGCTTCACATGTGTTTTGTATGTGTTTGTGTGTGTGAGAGAAAGGGGTAGAGAGCGAGAGCATTGAAAAGCCCTGCCTTAGCTTAACCATCATCATCTTCTGGTCCTCTTCCTCAGCAACCTTTGAAGATCGTTGTTAGTTCTCGTGGCTTGCCGGCGACCTCTCGTGCGGGTGTTGGTGTGAGCTGGTGATTTTGAGACTCTCAATCGCTTAGGGTTCAAACTGTAGTGGTAAGACTTTGATAGAACTGGTTGATAAGTAGGAATTTGATTTCTTTGCATCTGATTTGTGGATCTCTTCACCAATGCTTTATTTTTTCTTTTCTTGAAATTCTGGAGGATTGTTTTGTTGTCTTTTGATCCCATTTTTGGAGTTTGTTTGAATAGGATGCGATGGATATGGTAGGTTAAAATATGTTTTTCTTGGAAATCTGATATTACTCAATTTCATGTGAAAAACATGGGGTTTAGTTTACCCCGATTTTTCTTGATCTTTGGTCTTTCAACTCTATTTTTTATAATTTTGAAAGGCAGTGATGATTCACCCTAGAATTCTCGTGTTCTTATGGTCGCGCACCAATGTTGTGGTATTTAATAATCTCCTATCAGTATGGTACTCATGCATATGAAGATTTATAAGTCTGTCTCTCATCTTTGTCAACTTAATCTTTTGTATTGAAATGAACTAATATGCATTTGGCTGAATTGAATTCTGTGGGTTTTGACTTTGTTGTGCATCTTAGAAACCAACATTTAGGTTGTGTTCGGATCATGGAAATTTTGAAGTGTGAAAATATGTCATAGAGCAATTGTCCTATTTGTTTGAAGAGATGTTCATAATTGGATGCATTAAAGCATTTTATTATATGCATGTTAACCAGAACCCTTTGCAAGGGTGTTCTTGATAAAGAAGCTTGGAGGTTGAGTAGCATTTTTTGAGTGTTTGTGTGAATTCAGGTAAATTTAAGTGAATGGTTGTGAGTTGGTGGTCTTAGCTTGCAGCTCAGCTATTTTTTCGTCTTGTGAATAGGTTTGCAGTCTAAACAACGGAATTTGAGCTTTGTGGTTGATTTTACCGAACCCTTAATTTGCGGGATTTAGTAAATACACCTTTGTAGCTCGGAACCAGGTAGGCTCTCGCACCCGTATAATATAACTCTGTAATTTTGGTGGATGGTTATGTATTTAATTAATTGTTTTATTTTAATTAATTATGATGTTCTTACATTATTTATGTTAGTATTATGTTTATTATTCTGTATTTGTTATTTATTTAATTATTTAAGTTAATTATTTTGCAAAGTGATTTATTTGGTATTTTCTCTGTCTATATTCTGCATTTATGCAGTTTTAGTACATCTCCAATTACTGGCAAATTGCCCAGCTAGGAAGAGTAATTCCTTGCGATGTGCACATGTTTTCTATAGTAGCACTACCATCCGAGCTACTCTCGAAGATCCGGTTTAGTTTGTTGATATTCCATGTCGTTCTGTTCCGAATTCACGGTCGAAGATCCAACCTCGATTCGTTGATTACTTTGTTAGTCGGGGAGATGTAAATGTCTGTTTTTGCGTATTTTCTGTATATTTGATTATTTTTGTATTCTAAGCATTTTCTGTATTTCTGTCTAGATTATAATTATTCTGCAATATCTATATTACCTGTTATTTTTGTGATTCTATTGAGCCTAGTGTGGCTCATACACTCTACGATTTTCTCTTTCGCAGGAGAAGATTAAGCGTAGGATCGGGGGTTTATCTTGGAGTCGTATTCCTGTGTTTGATTATAGACCTTATAGAGAATTTTCTTGTGTGAGTAAGACTTGTATCCAGACTGTATTTCTGGTTCACAAACTGTATGTGTGGCACTGTATTTTTGTAGGGATGCTAAAACCCATACCTATATTAACTCTGTTACTATTGTTCTCTTCATAGTTCTGTATTATTGCTTCTTGTTTAACTCATTAGGGTTGACTTTGACTAGGTCAAATTTAAGGCCTTGCACCCAGTGGGGCCAGCCTTGTTGGATATGGCTGATCTGTCAACGGAGCTACCTGTGGGGCTGGGACGTGATACTATGCGACTCTTATTTATTATATATATATATATATATATATATTCAATAAAAATTGACATTTATAGCATGCGAGACAAGGGATTTTAATGAAAGTTGGAAAACAGATTTTAATAGTGACAAAATAATTTATTCTTTCTAATGAACTCTTTTTTTTTATAACGTGGGGTGGTATCTGTTAAAAGAATTCCCTCCATCAAGCTGAAAAAGGAGTACTGACTTCGCATCATTTTGGTATGGTGGAGAGAGTAGAGGATTTTCATCCTAACATTGATTAGGGTTTCTATTGTGCTCAATCGTTTTGCCAAATTCGGGAAATGGAGCATCCTCAGAGGTGCAACAGGCGTTCGATGAGAACGCACTCGGCCATACTTGATTCACCGAGAGTTAAGGAAGCTTGTGGTGTTGGCGACGACGGTATTGCCCCCTTTGTCACCCAATATTGCCTTGTGTGTTTCTCTTTTGGAAATCTTCACTAATTCTTGATTCTTCTATTTTAGGGCATTCTTTCTTGGAAGAGGTTCGCAGTGCTTATCTTGTTCCTAATTCCCCTCCAACTCCTTAATGGTCAGGGACGGAACCAAGGGTGGGCTAGCAGGGGCTTCAACCCCCCTTGTAGATTTGTACATTTCTTTTTGACCAACCTTGATCCTCAATTAAAATCAACTGATGAAACTTCTGATAATATTCTTTCATTTGCATGCTTCACTCTGTTCCTGAATATGTTGAAGTGTTTCTTGTCTCCTCAAAAATCGTTTTAGATCAGGTGATTGCCCTATCTCATCTTTATGCATTATGAATATGCTGACCTTTTTTGGGTGCAATTTTCTTATAAACCATTTGATCAGCCTTTTCTTTGAGAAGCAGTTTCAAGTCTGGTTCTTGTTCATATTCATCTGATGATTCATTAGGAAAATCAAGTTGAGCTAATAAAGAATTCATATGTTAGGACCTTCAACATATTTGTAGTAAAATATGTCAATCATATTAATTTGCTGATTAATTGAGTCAATAACAAAAGTTAAAATCACAAATCAATAATAACATAACACGTACAAGTAATGAATTTCGGGGAACAACATCTTATAATAACAAATGATTTCATGATTATCTTTTTCGTCGCTATCTTTGCCAATTTTTTGATCCTCTTCCATTCCCAACACAAACCAAACAATCGTGGCTGTGAAGTACTCCAAACCCTTTGGCGAGTGAAAGAAGCTTGGAATGGCGAACCACGATAGATATTGGCCACGCTGTGGTTGATGCAAAATAATCAACTAAATACGCTAATCAAAATTTTTTTTTTTTTGCGCTTGTTTTGTTAACCCAGGTTTATATGGGATGGCGATGTGGTTCGGGGAATAGATTAATTAGGAATCTATGGATCATTTCAATGCTAGTGAATGTAATCATAGCAGGTTGGGGTGGTGCGGAGCGAGGTTTGTTGCGCAACCACGATAAAAGCCAGCAACTCCCTCTTTTTGGAACACTTTCTTTACACAATCGACAACATCTTCGTATTGGACTTTTGAATGAAATCCCTATTCTTGAAGCCATGATCGAACAACTCGCAATTGACGTGTGCGGTCCAAACAATATAAATAAAAAGTGTCCAATTTAGATTGGAAAATTAAGTGCGGCTAATAGCAAATCAAGTGGGAATAATGCACAAATCAAAAAGAAATGCACAAAGTTTTTTGACATTTTGGAATCAACCCCCCCCCCCCCCAAAATCCCTATTAATAAGTTAAGGTTCCGTCCCTTGTTCATGGTGATGATTTTTTTTACTTAATTTCTTCAGTTTTGGTCACTTGAAGTGGTATTGTTATTGATCCGAAATAAAATGTGAACACATTTCTTATTTGCCGGTGTTTGAGGGTGTTTGACTTTTTTTATTGGTATTAATTAATTTAGATATGTTTTGTTTCCAGCGAAGGAAAATTTGTAATGCAACCTTCCAAATCTTGAGAGAAAGTAAGTCTCCGGAACAAGGTATGTTGATCTTCATTGATAAACCACGCTTCGATTTTAAACCGCGCAAGTAAAACATTGAATGATTACTTTTTGTAGAGATACTGAGAGTGTCAACTAATGGTGTTGGTGAGCTTGTTGTTGATAAAATATTGGCCCAAGTCTTGAAAAACATGTTTCAATATATGCTCACGGCTTTAGTGTCTTTGTGGAAGACTTGACTCCTTTGTTTTTCGTTTGTAGGCATGGCCACCTTTTACTATCGGTTTGGAAGCTATCCACAATGAGGTGGAACGTGCTTTGGCAAATTCCAAATTTTTTATTGACTCCTCGGTGAGTTTGAGCCTTGAGATTATGCCCATTATGACTAGCATTCAACGGTATGCCAAGCTAATATAGGGTAGTTATTTTTCTTCTTACTTAGGACCAACTTAATATAGACAAACATTCATTACTCATTCTTGGTCCTTGCAGCTTTGAGTTAACCCATTTTGTTGCAAGGAGCATGAACCCTTTGCTGAATTGAGAATGTTAAAATGGATATGCTTCTTCTTATATTGGCCGTATTGCTTAATTGATTTATCTAAATATTTTTTGTAAAGAAAAGTCACTTGGGAAAAAAACGTTTTGCACAAGTCTTGCAACAATACTTCGATTGCTTATACGGAGAACAGTGAAATTTTGATGCGAGCATCCTAGAATGTCTTCAATACCTGGACATATGCCTTGCACCAATACTTTCATATTGAAGTTCTACTTTCACATTCTCTAGTTAAAATTGTGGTGTGAGTGGGAATGTTCAGAAAATGACATTCTATGCTTATTTCTTTATCTAATTTTATTATTTCCTTATTGTTTATGGATCACTGGAGCCTTTTTATATGTCCGGCGAAAGAGACAAAGGCGCAGGACCTTTGAGTCGACGGACATTGTTGGGAGACGAGTAAGGGATATCCCACCCTCGCTAGCGTTGGCATCGGTAGTGGCAGTTATAACGAGCGGCGACGACCAAAAACAACAGCAACAATAGCCGTGACCAACGGCAGTGACGACAACAATGGGCAACAACAGTTACCTCTCTTCTCTTTCATAGGGAAAAGAAGATGGAAACCTTTCCCATCCTTTCTTCTGATCTTTTTATTTTTTATCTCTCCTTTCTTCTTCCTTTATATTATCTTTATCTGATTTGATTTTTTGTATTTTGCTTCGTGATTTGTATTCATAGCTAATCTAGATATTTGAATATTTTAGATCGCTTTAAGATCTATGCTCTCGGTTCATCATGAGATTTATATATTTTTTATTGCCTCGAGATATGTGCTATTAGCTGATCTTGGAATTTGAATTTTTAGATTAACTTGAGCTCTCGGTTAATCTTGGAATTTGAATATTTTATATTATCTCGAGATTTGTGCTTTCAGTTGATATTTGAATATTTTAGATGACAAACTAGTGATGACACAAACCACAAGCAACGATGGGCAACAGTGGCTACCTCTCTTCTCTTTCATATATATATATATATATATATATAGGGAAGAGAAGATGGAAACCTTTCCCCACCTTTCTTCCGATCTTATTTTTATCTCTCCTTCCTTAGCCGTTCTTCTTTTATTATTATTTTATTATTTGTTGTATTATTATTATTATCTTTATATTATCTTTATCTGATTTGATTTTGTTAATTTAAATTTTAAATTTTTTATTTTGTTTTATTATATTTCTTTAATTTGATTTTTTTATTTTTTTATATTACTTTATATTATTTTATTATCTAATTTGATTTTTTTAATTTTTGCATTTTGCTTTGTGATTTGTATTCATGGTTAATCTTGAGATTTAAATATTTTAGATCGCTTCAAGATCTGTGCTCTTGGCTGATCATGAGATTTATATATTTTTTATCTTCAGATCTGTGCTCTCAATTGATCATGGGATTTGTGTATTTTAGATCATCTCGAGATGTGTGCCATCAGTTGATCATGAGATTTGTATATTTTAGATCGCTTCGAGATATGTGCATATTTGAATATTTTGGATCGCGATCTATATATCCAAATAATATCCATTTTGTTTATCTTAACTCAATATTATCCTAATTCCATTCTTATTAAAATGAGGACATGTATTTAATTTAGTTTTTTTTATATAAGCAGTAATAATTCACCGTTCTCAACCATCACAAAACAAAGGCATACCTAAGGCGCGCAAAACTATTCTTGCTCAATTGCCAAAACATACAAGTTACTTTTCTTTTCTTTTTTTTCCCCTTGAATATAAACCATGTTTATGAATTTGCACATGTTCCAATCATATACTGCACGTTGATTCCAAATGCCATTCAATTGTTTTAATTCTTTGCGAAAGTGAAGCATAAGTAAAGAAGCTATACACTCAAACCAAGTACATTTAAGGAATAATTAGCATTTAGTCATACAAATAGAGTTAATATAAATTATTGCATATATCTTGCAGTTTGTTAAAATAAAAAAAAAAAGCTAAAACTTAGCATTCATGAACTCAAAATTGGAATCAAGACAAGATTACGGGTACTGATAAATTGGGATTACGCAATAAATTCACATGTTTTCAAGTATGCTAAATGATATATTGGATATATCTGACTTGCCCTTATTTTTTTTTTATTATTTCATAATTTCTTTTATAATTTTTATATATATATTAAAGCATGGAGTGTGAAAACTTTCTCCCCCTCTTTCGATGCTCCTCCATTTGGACTATATTGTTATATAAATACATATGCTTTGCAGTTTGCATGACGCACTCCCCACACGCTCATCATGCATGCAATTTAATTTGTACTTTTGCAAGTTTCAAATGACCACGTTAGAGTTTATCATATGTGCGCATTCAAAGTTTCAAACTTTGTTCCTTTAGTGCCCATTCATTCATTAGTTAATCAACTATCATGAGCCATGAATGCTAGATAAGTATTAATTAGCTAATGTTCACAAATATGATTAACCAATAATTATATAATGTGCCCCATATACAACCAAATTGTCTATAAAAAAAGCATCATATAAATCACACAATGTACACACGTCTCTATATAAATAAATCAACTTTCAATGTTATTTAAATAAATATAAAATTTACATGCATTGATAGTAGATGTTGGCTTTATATATATATATATATATACACACACACATATTCCGATTTTACAGAAAGTTCTAGAAAAATATTTATTCCGATTTTTTTAAATAAAAAAAATAAAATTTCATAAAATCTATTTTTTTTTAAAAAATTTGTTATTATTATTTTTCAAAAATATATATATGTTGCAATTTTTATCTCTAACATATCCTCACTAAATATCTTTAAAACAATCTATATAATTATTATATAAGATAGAAAGTAGCCATGCATGGACTACTAACACTTTCTAATTTTATCATCTTCTTCTTCAAGTTGTTTCTTGTGAGTTAAATGGCATCAACAACAAGTATATTTTATTTTATGCTAAACCAAATTGTCTTCTTCCATTTGAATATTAAACCTTCATAAATAATCAATCTAATTTAATGTTTGTCTATTTATGAATATTTTCAAAACTAACCACAATAATGATCGATGTTTCACTGAGAGTGATCATGTTTCATACTAATGCAGTGATTTTTTCCCGGATTTCGGAGCATGGAGCGGTCGTTCCCTTGTTTGAAAACATGGAGTTCACAAAGAATTGTTCTAGTGATATCACGGAGGTAACCAAAATTAATGTGCAATTGATGAATGATAAATTTGAAACTTATAATTTGTTTTTAAAATTTTTTAAATATAATGATGTAGCAACTAGTCGGCCATGTTTATTAAATCAATAATCTTAATAAACATACATTGAGATACCATCTAAAAATGGTTGTTTGTTTTTCTTTTTTTTATTATAAGTATTTAAATGATGTCTATTATAAATCCAATTACATGTTACAAATTTGCTTCAAAAGACCACTAAATAGCCAACACATAAACGTGATGCGAAATCGGTGTAGTGACTGAAATACCCCTCAATGGGAATCCCGGGCACGCGACTATGAGCTCCTAGTGCTTGTAGCTTTGAGATTAAAGGCAATCTCATGGCTGAACAATTAGTTAGGGTTATGTGCGATTGATGAATTAAAAAAAAATTAAATTCTTTCATTGCATACATCAAAATTAATGCCTTACACGATGTTGATGCGGGATGAGCTTGTGACCCATGAAGTCTATCAATTCACATGGAAAAAACCAAGTCTTCCTTACATCAAAATCAACGGTGATGCATCGATCACAAAGACAAACGCCGGTTGTGGTTACATTATGCGCGACGAAGAAGGTGTGTGATCTTCGGTGAAACGGTTAATTGTAACGAGTTAAAGGAAGTGGCCGAAGCGAGAATTGATTGCACTTTACTTGGGTTGTTCAAGAGCTGAACAATTCGGCATAAAGTTTGTGTGGCTAGAATCGAGATTCACTTGTGGCGGTGAATTTAATTAACAATGTTTGGAGAACACCATCAAAGGAGTACAAGGGTATTTTGAGCCAAATTTATGCTGTTTTATCATCTTTTGAAGGATGGATTGTGTCACATGTATGGAGGGAGGCAAACGAGTTGCGGATACGCTTGCCAAAATGGGATCTTACGGGAGCGAATTTATTTTTGTTGATGATGTGCCCGCTTGGAATTTTAGAAATTGTTGCTTGAGGACGCAATGGGGAGATTGTACACTAGAGTTAAAAATATGAGGAATTAATCATGTACATTGAATTTTTCTTTTTCGAATAAAAACAATAACTCAATGAGTTAATGTGTAAAAAAAATGGAAATACAAATTTACCACGGTATAATTAATTATTGATTTGTTTGAATTGAAGCAGTGGCGTGTGATTTGTGGTAAGATTGAATTCTCTTTGTTAAGTGATAAGCAAAGCTATGTTTTCAGAAATACATGCAGACCATTTAATGATTTTTTTTAACTTCTATAGAATTTCATTGTGTTTTCTTTTTAACTTAGTAGAATCCCCAAAATAGACCCTCTATTTTTCCAAACCGGCCCTTTTAGTCCTTCTAATATAATTTGAGCCTTTTTACTCCTTTTATTTTTTAAATTGGGAACATTGAGTCCCTTATGTTAACGGGGTTAAATTTGCCGTTAAATGATGCTAACGGGGTTAATCAAATATGTTTTTTTCTTAGTGAGGTTTTGCAAAATATAGAGATGATAAAAATTTTGCTCCTATCGAGGTAAAATTTAAAAAAGAAATGAGAAAATAGAACCACTCCCATTTTAGCTATGATTCTCAACCCATGTTTTAAAATTGATGGCATTTTTTGCATAATTAATTATTCTTTTTACCAAGAAAATAATAATGATAGGCAATTGGTAACCTCTTTGCTAGTGTCACTCACTCCACTAGCCTCCTATTAGAATCCTAAGAACTCCAGACTACGTCATATAATTAAAATAGAATTCTTGATCTTTGCTTTTTTACCGCAAGGGATTACAAAGAATTACAACAAAAGCATATGGTCAATCTTGGTGATAAACCCAGACAAATGACAACACTTTGCATTAGAAACATGATTATTTCATTTAAGCCAAATATTCCAAGTAATTAAGAGTGTGCAGTAGAAGTCCCCGACTTTCTAAAAACAACCCTAAGAAAAGCTCTCCAAGGTCCCCACACCTCCACCAAGGTGGGGGTTGTTGTTCACAAGAGAATCTATATAAAGTGGCACCAAATTCTTTGGGTGAAAATGCATTAGAAGAAGAGATAGTCTGTAATTTCTTCCACGAATGACACAAAACACAAGTTGTGGTGGGTAGTCTATTGCACCTTCTATTTGTTAGATTATCTGGTACAAGGATTTTGGTTTAAAAAGCCACCTAGGTGAAAAAATAGATCTTGTGTGGACAAGGCCTCTTCCAAAAAACCCTCAACATCGTGTGTCAACGGCCTTTGGGTCAATTGGCATTTGGGTCCCTGTGAGGACGCTTCGCAAGTGGCGAGAGTTCGAATCCTCGGGGTGAGGGTGCATGTCTGAGAATTGTGAGCACGAACTGTGGGTGGTACCAGCGCCCATGTTTGCGTGGCCCCACAGGCCGCAGTCGAGGCATGCGCACGCCCCTGTCTTAGTTTAGCGGGCCCATTAGGGGTTTCGTTCTTCTTGACAAAAAAAAAAAAACCCTCAACATCTGACAGTGAATACCGCCATCATTCAAGAAATTATAGAAGGGTTTCGTATAGAATCTTCCATTAGCTATGAGACTCCACCATTTTTGGTCTCCTCCATCTTGGTCCTTGTTGCGAGAGCGGAAACTTCTAGATACAAAATTATTCTATGAGTGGAAAGGAAGTATGAGAGTTCTCTTACTGTACCCTAGGAGTGTTGTGATGCAAGGTAAGCATCGGACCAAATGTGCATAGTGGCATGCTTGTTGATCCATTTATCCTCTTACAAAAGGATAGTGGTGTTATCCCAGTGACTTGAGCAATGAGGGTTGTAGGACAATAGCTAAGAATGCCATTAAATAAAAATAGATTGCCTCCTAGTAAGTCTAGTGAACAAGCTCGAATGTGGATTGTACAAACAATAACTAGATGGCATTGGAGCCACACCAAATAATTTCATTTACATAATTCCACCACTACTTCTCACGAAGGGCCTAGTTGAAGCTCTTAAGATCCAGAATTCCCCAACCACCTCTCATGATCACTACAAAGGTACTTTCCACTCACAAGTCAAATAGCCAAGGTCATCTAAATCTAGTCCAGACCAAACAAAGTATCTCTTAATCATGTTAATCTTTCTTGTGACCCGTTATGGTAACTTGAAAATCAACATCTAATACGTCAGAATCACAAATAGGTGCGATGGGTTCCACAGCTTCCAGTTGGATAGGAACGATCTAACTTACTGCATGCCCAAGATGGGAATCCCAAGATAGGTTAATGGAAGAAAGCCCATTGAAAAGTTCAGTTTGGGCCATGTCATAATTTGGAAGCTACTCTAGCCTTGTATAGTAAACACATAGTTTTATGAAGTTAATTAATGGTTAGACCATACATTCCTTCAAAAATAGGTATAATACGGTGATGCTAGCACAATTGATTTGTTCCAAGTTGATTACACCAAAGTAGAATTCGTTACACAACTTAACTACTCACTCTTGACTATATCCCAAAACTTCTAGAAGAATAAAATTGAGAAGCCATTTGAACCTGGTGCCTTATAATTAGCACCTATGTCAAAAATATCATTCTTAATCTCCTCTAGAGCGAAAGGTGCTTCCAGGTGGGTAAATCAACCCGGGTCTTATTGCCAAGTAGTTTGGGCCACAAGATCTTGAATTTGGACTCCTTTGCAAATCCAAATTGGGAGCGGAAAAAAGCCATAAAGACCTTCCCAATCGCCTTCGAATCAGTAACCTTATTATTATCAGTTGCCACCACATGAAAGAATTTGGTATTTTCATTCCATACTATTATTACCTATCTCAACCTTGATCTTTGTTTCCAATATAGTTCTTCTTGCTTAAGCAAGGCATAGAGATTTTGGTAGAAAAACATATCTAGGTCACTCTCTTTAGAGGTGACAAGATGGGTTTCTTTCACAAGGTCAAGAGTTTCTACCACCTAAAGAAGAGCAAGCTTCCTCAGCTTAATAGATCCACAAACTTTTCTGACCCAAGGTTGCAGACTATTTCTAAGCAAAGCTAATTTCTTCAAGAAGATCAATGCACCACACTCAATAGGTGTGGCCTTGTTCCACCAATTTTGAGTCAACTCAGTGAAACCTTTCGTCAAGCACCATGCTAGCTCAAAGTGGAAAGGTCTAGGCTTGGAGACATGAACCCATGATCCTAAATGAATAGGAACATGATCAAACTCTAATCTAGGAAACACGTTAATTAGAAAGTAGGTCAATTTAACCTAGGTAGGATCTGCTTGACCATTAGTCCAGGTGAACCCTTTACCGTATGAGGGAGGGAGGCTAAAAAATGTTTAAGTCAATTACTAAGTTGTTCACATTATGAATGTCCTCTAGGTTAGGAAGGCAACTTAACTTGTCAAATTGGTAGAAAATGGCTTTGAAGTCCCCACAAATTATCCAAGCATGAGAGATGGAGTCATTGCTAGTCCTAATTCTCATCCCAAAAGTTATGCTTGAGGGAGTGAGTATTTTGGCCCATAAAATGAGGTGTATAGCCAGCAGAAATTATCTCTAAGATCAAGAAATTCCACTAATAGACAGAAGGAAGACATGAATTACTTGCCATATCAGTGGCACACCATTCCGATCAATGATCACTACTTTTGCGTACTTGCTAAAAGGAATAAAAGTAAATTAGTCTGGATAAGACCCACTACTCTCCCGCAGAGTTGATTGAGAGAGTTTAGCTAATATCAACTCCTTAATGCAAATATATCTATATAGTGTATGTGTAGGAAAATCTTCACCAAAAATAATATATTTAGAAGGCCTTCTCCAGATTGTTAATGTTTCAGGAGACTATGTTCATAGGTACAACAGAAAACATCTACAGCAAACCTCTTAAAAGTCTTTGTTAATCCCCAAAAAGGGCTGCAAAGATCTTTTTTAGAGTGGAATATGATTAAAGCATTTAATCTTATGTGATGACTATTCAAAAAGTCAATATCATATGCATCACAATATTTATCAAGCTAAACGATTGACCAATCTGGAAAATAAGAGAAGGTTTTGAAGATATACTTTTAGAGGAGACTCATTATGCTTTTTTCTTCTTGGTGGGACGTGGAGTTTGTGCTAGGAACCCTGCTTGGTGCTAGGTTGATCTTTGGTAGATGGCTTTTGTTGTCATTCGTTGCCCTTGGTGCTAGATTGATCACTGGGGTGGAGGAGTCAACTGTGTGAAGGTATGGTATCAATTGTTTAAGAGTTTCCTCAAATTCAGATTATGAATCATCAAAGACAAAGTCTCTTAAGAGCATGATCACCATACTGATCTATACAAAACACCCTCTGGTATCCTCTGTTTGTTCACCTTCAAAGACCCCTCAAGATCATTTGCGAGGATATCACTCAAAAATTTTTCCAAGCAAGCATACGAATTCTTGAATTTGGCAACATGTTTTCTTAGCACCAAAAACCACATCCAAGAAATAAACACTGCATCCATCAAAACCTAGAGGAAAGCCCTGGGTTGATAGGGTTTTGGAACCATCACAATAATTAAACTCAATCTCAACAATGTCTTTATTAATTGAATTGATCACAATAGAAACTAGGTTAAGATAAAAGGTTAGATCCAGAAATCAGCTCAGAATCAGATCCAGCATTCAACCCAGGAACAATGACCTCAGTGGGCCAAATTCCAAGGGCAATTGCTGATTCTCAAGTTCAATGGGTTGTTTCAGGTTTGAGTTAGGGTTCTGTGTAGAAGGTTGCACCTGATTTAGGAATTGGATAAACAGCATGATTGCTAGAACCTGGTCTGAGACGTTCATCTTGGTTTGCGATCTGATCTGACTCCAATCGACGGTTGGGAAGCTGACCCTCAAATGTAATATTTATTTTTCACTCTAGTTTTAGAAATTTTAATTATTTAAAAAAAAAAAAATTTAAATTCGTACTAAATAGTCACCAATAACACATGCTTCCCAGCACAATTATTTCTTGCTAAATTTGTGCACTGGGTGTGGAATTTGCAAAAGTAGCAACTTGGTGTTTTTTGGTTTTCTTTCTGAAATCAGGTGTGGTAATGATGAAAGCATGGGCGCGGCATGGTATCCAATGCAAGTCATCTCTAATCTCTAAAGAAAGCCACTATTGTTGAGTGTCTTCACACCTTTACTCAAGAGAAATTAAGATGGTTGAGAACAAATCTTTTTATTGTTCTGCATTGTTCTGGTCAACATTGGTTCTTGAGAATTCTGCGGGGTAGCAGTCATTATGCCACCGTCAAATGAGTATTGTTGCATCAACAGTTGGCATGTTGTTTGCCAATGGGGGTCAATTTGAAGGAGCGAGGGTTTATAACCCTTAGTTTGGAGTCATCAGCATCAGATAGTAGCACTGTTTTTGTTTGATCATTTGCCTTTGAATTTACGTTTGGTTGGTTGTTGTTGTTGAGACCTTACTGTTATGATGTCTCATGTTTTATGTTGTATGTCGTAGTTGTGTCATGGTTTTCTTTTCTGTTGTTATCATTGTATGTCAAGTTGTGTTGTGTCCCTTATTAATAAAAATGCGGTTATGTAAATTCCGCATAATGTATATTTTCTTCAGTTATAACTAATATTATTAATATAGATATTAACATTAATAAAGGGCATGGGCTTCAGAACAATTGTAAGCATGAAAGAAGAAAATATATGGGTCACCATTAGCGCAAAAGATTTAAATGTTCAAATATAGTGTATTGTGAGTATATTTTTGCAGGAGCACTAAACTATGATTTTTTATTTGATGTCTAAATTTCAGTTTGAATGTGATGTTCCAGCTTTAATTTTATTTGATGGATATCTACGGTATTGAGAAATTAAAAAAAAAAAACATGGTAGAGCAGGTGAGGGTCTAAGACATATGATTGGAGCTCCCCACCCCGCCCGAGTCGCCATCCCTAGTGGAGCAAGGAAAACTAAAAAGCAACAGACCTACAGTTGAACAATGGGTGAGAAAGAGAAAAAAAATTAAAGAACATGAGGAAGAAAGGTTTGATGTAGCGGGATTGCTCAATTTGATGAAGGCCCTACATATGGGTTTTACCCTCTTGGATCTATAACTTCTTTGGTGATTGTTGAGACTCGAGACCTAAATCTTTTAGAAGCCAGGTTTTACTGTTTATTTTATTTTTGTTGTACGACGTAGGATCTTAATTTACTTTGTTCTCAGGCTGCAATGCTTCTCATTTTTCATTCATATGCGCATGGTCACTAGGCTTGCAATATTCTTTGTTTATTCAAGTTCCACTTTGTTATTATCCATTAAACTCCACCAGGTTCCATGACAATATGAAGAAATGAATTAAATCTTAACATATTACAATATCAAAAACATTTTCAACACATTTCAACATATTTAACATATTCCATCTTTGCTTGGCAAGAATTATACAAATCCTGATTGCGTTGTCCTCATTTTGCTTGCAAACAATGTTTAATCCCATCTTTATATCTTCAAATATACTTCACATTTCTAATTGTCAATTTGTCATGGAAGTTGGTTAAGCATTGTATGTTCAGTTTTATTATGCCCTAACAAGGTTTTAAGATTTTTAACCGCCTCACGTTTTCTGCAAGTGCTTCAGCATAATGTGAGTGCTAATAGGATTAAAATCAATGAGAGAATTTGAAACGATATCAAATGTAAATTCTTTAACAAAAGCGCATACCTCACCCTCTGGAAGCCACAAATGCCCGGTTCACAAGCTACATATATAGTGAATCAGACCTGCAAGCTGTCGGCATGGATTTTAAATCGCGGTTGTCGATACCTAGATGTCAACACAGCAAGCAGTAACAGTTAATTCAGATTTAGTGCATGAAGTATTCACAAGCAGATGCAATTTATAGATTTCTGCACAAACCAGTAGGAGATATTTGAGCGTAATCATCGCAAGCAGCATCAACACTCAGCAAGCACTCCTTCTAAGGAAGCTGCTTATGGAAAAAAGGTTAACTCATTTTTTTTATTTTTGAACTTTCAGAGAGCTGCTCTTATAACGCAACTTTTGTAACTTTCGCAAGCTGCTGATATTTCAA